>DWEJ01003404.1:0-10462 GCA_018245835.1 Mysoria sejanus stolli | reverse complement strand
GTGGTGGTTCGGAGTCTGGATAAGTGCCCGATAGATGGCGATAGGCTCACCACCTATTCCATAGTGGGACGTAAATGAGGTATCCTGAAATTATAGAGGCAGAAATTTTTAGATTGTTATATATCGCACATATATTTAGACGCACATATTTAATCTTTAGAGTCATCATCAAAAGTATAAAATAGTTTTCAGTATAATCTCCATTTAATTCTGTGAACTCTTCTGAATGCGTAACTTATTATGTAAGCCGTATTGAAATGTCTTTGTAACTCATCATAATTTATTCATGGAAAGTTATATATAATTTAAGCTCTCAAATTCCGTAATCCGTGTAGTAGTATTTCAACAGATTAAAGAAACTTTGAAGCAGATTTACTAAGTTATATGTGAGAGCAAATTCCAGCATAGATCGTTTAAAATTTTGTTCCTTCCACCTACTGTATGAAAATTTGCTTAAGCAACTTACAAGACCTGTTTAAAATCGTTATCGTCTTCGAGGAATGTTCTGCGAACGATAGCCCTATAAATCAGCGATGGTTTAGGTTCAGCTTCCAGTCCAAATATCTCTTGCAAACGTTATACAATAACGGCCTCATGCCCTCTTTACAACGAAACAGTTACTCTTTGAGCTTTAACATATAAATCGAAATAAATAATATTACATCGTATGACCATAGAAACCTTCCAAAAATTGGCTCTATCATGTAATGTGCATAAGTTTTACGCACATCTACTCACATATTTACATATATACTTGTGATAACACACACCACCCTCATTTCAGCTAGTAGTTTAATCAATTTAATTAAATTCACGACATTGTCCAAGCGTAGTAAGACGTCATTTCTTACCAACTCTCTCAATAGAGCACTCGAGAAAGCATTTAGAAAAGCGATACTACTAGGACTTTACTAAACAGTTTACCCCAATTATGTTATATCCTAGAACATTTACCTTAAAAATTAGATCAAAGGTTTTTATGTGTATGTAACAAACTTAATCCTCAAAGGAACGATCACATTTTACAAGTCGCTAGTGATGTCACCTCGGACCGCTTATCGTCGGATTATAGGGAGTATGTCAGTGAATTTTATCACAGTAAAGCTATATGAAGATTAAGACTATTAGCAAACACACCCAAATACACAACGTATAATTTTTCATTTCTTCTGATACACATTTCTATGAGTATGACAATGTCTACTCTCTAGCCGAAGTTCAATTCTTCTTCGTGAAAATTAGCATTATCAATCTCACGCTAAATTCGGGCTATTGAAACAATATTTACCGTATTTTTAAGTATATAAACAGACCGATTATAGAGAAAATTATTGTTTAGTAACTTTTTATTTTTAGTTCTAATAAAATTCTTACGTAGAGTACACACCATTCTAAATATATCAAACGGTTTAAGAGAAAAAAAGCGTGAGGCGTAACTATCGCCCAGATTGTGTTGCTGTTTTAATAAATTAGCTATCTGAAAAATTGTAAAAAAATCCTTGTTTAATTCCCATTGTAACGAAAGATGTTATTAAATATAAAGCCTAATATTTTCTCTTGATATACTGCTGCAACCTCTGCTGATGACAATAATTTGGATTGAATAATTAAATTTTAATTTATTGTGTGCACATATTCATAGTGTATTTTGAATTTAGAACTACAGATACTATTACAGTACAAATAAAAAGGTGTTAGTTATCTTGGTGATCGTTACCCGGATGTAACCTCGTGGTACTTTTTTTTTTTGTAATTCTCAAGTTTTTAATATCAACACATAATAGAATATCCGCATGGGAATATTTTGATGTAGATTCGCGATAAAAATCGAGAAAAAATACATGTACAAAAATACAATATATTTAAATGATAGTAGACGCTTTGCCAAGCAGACATTGTACGATAGAGGATCACGAACCCGTAAAAAACTAGTTTTGGTAAGAATGGATCTATAACTTCCATTAGTTATTCTACAATAAACATTTAAGATGCCGGCTATACAAGATAGATGCAAGTTTTTGCGAACTGTAATTATATTAAGTGTGTTGTGTTTAACTCAACAATGCGCAGTGGTAAGGACTACAGTTAACACAGACACTAAATGAAAAAAACCTGGATTATACGAGTACTTCTGCGCTACTTACATATGCTTTACATGAGTTTTACTAATAAAAAATGTAAAATCTCTCTTTTAAATGCAAATATTCTAACAACACTTTGAACCCTGTACAGTGGGAAACGTGCGATCTGTCTTTCGCACCAAAGGGAATTGGTTCAGATGGCCGTGTGTAGAGATGTCCCAAGATATTATTAATTGATGATGATGATGATGAGTTCGACCGATTTCGGCCATGGCGACCACTTCGACTCCTAATCCGTTTGACACTGATGCGTCCGAAGATGGCTGATATAGCCGATTTTAGCAGTAAACTCTCTTGTGCAGTGTGGGCACGTGAGTTTACCGCTCACTAAATTATAGTTAATGGCAGCGGGAGGACGAGCCTTTCGCTCATCTCGCTTGGCATCGAGGTCTGCTTTGCGCTGTTCCTCAAATTCGTCGGATTCTTCACAATCCCGCGCCATTCCGGTCTCTGTGCTGCCAAACTTTCCCATTGCAAGGGCTCGATGTTGCATCTTTTCATGTGACGCTTTAGACAATCTTTGTATCTATGGAATTAGAGAGCCTATTGCCATACACCAGGCCCGAATCCAGATTGACTCATTACTAAAAATGTAACGTCCTCAAAGTCAAGTGTGTCTGTAAAAGTAGCGTATTTATCGAAGGTCATACCAACAGGTGCCTACATGCATCTACCTTAGCGCACTTCTACGATGAGGTTTAGTTATGCACGAGAATAGCGGTACAGCCATACACAATACAATGTTGTAGGTAAGTACCATAGGTAAGTATATAGGTAAGTACATAAGTACATAGGTAAGTACCAACAACAACCACCAGGTTGTTGTTGGTACTTACCTATGTGATTGTACACTACCACAACGCAAGAGCGGTCACGCGACTTGGCGACGGGTACGAAATGAGGCATTTTGTTATCTGACAACATAACTACCAAAGTCGCTTATTCGGCATGTGTTCAGAGAGACAGGACCCGTGTGTGATGACTTGGTAAGGTCTAAAAGGTTCCATAAGAAGAGAAACACTTGGTTTTTCAGGCTAACAGTCATATTTAAGATGTCTTTGTTGTGTTCAATATGGTGTAAATGACAAGCGATTATCGAACGGTTGGAGGCACATTAAATATCAACATAGACCTTGAACGTTATGTCTAGTGAAATGTACGCTTCGACCAACACCTGTCCAAATTCAAAACTTTCTGCTTTGTTGAAGGAAAGACTACTCAATAAACAGACAGACGGACATCTTTCAGAATAGTCGAGGCGTTCAAAACATGATTTGAAAAAAGACATGATTGATCGGAAACAAGCTTTCTGTGTTCTCCAGATATCTGGTAATAGGCAAAGTGAGAATAGTTTCAACTAATCATGGTTTTCAGAGAAATTGAGAAGTACTACGAACAGCTGTATAATTACTTAATGTATAAAAAGAGATGCAATAAATTCACTCTTAAATCCCTGTACAAATATTGAGGTGATAAGGATAATAATATGTATGTGGTTAAATGGTATCCCTCGTGAAAATTTTTCGGACGTTTTTCAGAATAACTCTGAATTAGACTTTTAAAGACTTTCTCAGAGCTTTTTTCTTTGTTTTCAGAAAAAAGTCCGAAAAATTTCACTAGCGATAGCTTTGATCAATTTTCAAGTGTTCATGTGTAAGAATGTAATAAAACAGAAATATAATATTTATATTATCAAAATTCAAATAATATTCAACAATCGCAAAATCACTTCAAACTTTTCTTAAATTTAATTATTTGTCACTTGGGCTACTAGTAAATTACAAATATGAAACTTAAATAATAATATGCTAACTGTGGCTGTTTCTTAAAATATGGTAGAAAGTTAAATAAACTTTAAACATAATTGACTATTTCATCATTACAAAGGCTTTGAAAATTAAAAACTTTGCTTACATTTTTCACCTAACATTTATTCAGTAGGAGTATATAAATTCAATAAAAAAAATTATAGAGATTATTTATTAATACATTAAGCTTAAAATTTAAAACACAAGAGCACATACTACTTTTATTATTTTTCTACTGTTATAATATGACAGGGTGTATTCAAACAAATGTAAACAATATTGAATCTATATTCTGATACTGCAGTACTGATTGATCTTATTAGAAGTGACTGAACAACACTTTGTGAAAAGTGGATATATCTGGTTCTACATTTGAGCTAGTGCTGTATAAAGTTGGATGGCTACTGCTCCTGAAATCAGAAATTTTAATGTGGCTCTGTATATTTTTTATTCAATACAAAAATAAATAATTTATGTGCTTTCTTTTAAGTATTGATTTTCCAGCACATTTGACACATAAAACAATGCAATCAGTGTTGTAATATCACAGTTGTAATCCCCGTAGAGGAGTATGGTACACTCTCAAATTTCACCAGTTACATTTACATCCCACTATGGAATAGGTAGTGAGCCTTTTGCCATACACCGGGCACAAATCCAGATTCTGGAACACTACTAGGAAATCTAATTACATTTTCTTGCTTTATTGTCATTCTTACTTTAGTACTTCCACTTCCTTAAGTCCATTTTCTCAGTTTAGTGTCTTTAGTAAAAACACACCATAACAAAGCTGTTTAAATCATACAATGCTTGCTCAAATATTTTTGCTAAATTTTGTTGCATAAATAAAGATAGAACTTCATTGCTCTGTAAATTTTAGTAAATATGGCATATGGGTTAATTCAGATACTTACTTAGGTGTTGTTGTTTTCGGAGTAACAAGAAGACAATTCATTGGCTGCCCATCCAATTGCCGATTATGGTATAAATCAACAGCTCTTTGTGCATCTTCAAGACTTTTATAAATAACTTCTGCTGTCCCTGGCCTTACCAGACGAGATTCAAGCATTCCACCGACATCACCAAATAATTCCTGAAAAGAAATTAAGTTTCTTCATTCATCATGTCACTGTAGGGTTTTTAAATATCAGTTCCATTTCCAATTTATATTCATAGTTAAATTACCATTTGCAACTTAATATGTAGTTGTAAAACCTAAATAATACCACCATAGTATATTTCATAATATTAATTCAAAGTCAAAGTCAAAAATCATTTATTTATACAGTATAAGCTCCCTATTCACGGGTTCCTAATTCGCGTTTTCAGTATTCGCGGGTGAAAAAAGTGCAACCCAATTCCCGTATTCACGGCTGAAAATCTCTTATTTGCGGATTCAAGCGAGAAACAAAAAATGATTTGGTGTCGTTTATTAACGCGTCGGTATAGTTTGAGTACCACGGGTACGTGCCGAGGAGGTTTTTATACAGAGGATGTAACCGAATAAACTAATATGAAATTAAAACGAAAACGAAAACTAAAACATCATTTTGAAAATTTCACTACGTCCGATGTTAAAAGGATCTTAATTTCATATCAAAGATATTTTAAGTGGCTAAACCGGAAAAATCATTAATTCTTTAAACCTTTGCCTTTAAATCATTAAATTTTTTAACCTTTGCCTAAAATTACCAACAAAGATTGATTTTAATTGCTAATATATTAATAAATTCACTTTATTTATACATACATATGTCTTATATTTTGGAACCATAAAACGTATCCCCTATGATTCTATACTAGTTACTGTTCCATGTTCGCGGATTTTGTATTCGCGGCATATTTATGGAACGTATCCCCCGCGAATAAGGAGCTTCTATTGTATAGGATTTGCAATCACATATAAACGTAATTATAGTTTACGTCATATAAGTTTGCGTTAGTTCATACCGCGCCCACATTGAGAGGAACTAACATGAAACTCAGTGGGTTGTCATTTTTTAGTGATTGTTTAACAATTATAATTTTAAGCCTCTGAACTACAGCAACTCATTTCCAAACATCTATGTCTTACATGTAATCTGCAATCGAGTAATAGGCTTTTTGACATGAACATGGCTTAAAAAATTTCTTAAATTTACAAATTTAACACATAGTTTGGTAGTTTGTTATAAAAGCATAAACTTCGACCTAATAACGAGTTAGACACTTTATGGAGTCTAATAGTGGGCACTGCAAGTTTATTTTAATTTTAAAATTTTATTGATGTAGATCACTATTCTTCTTAAATTTACTGAGAATTTTGAGAACAAACATTAGTTTATCATAAATATCAATATATTTAAGTGTAAGTGAGTGTAGTGTAAGTATGTTAGTTTATTGATTGTGTATATGGTATGTGGTTGCCTAACATGAGAACTTTCCAATTAATGATAATCAGAACCCTCTCATATGTACAAAAAAATTTGGAACATGTATATGTGATTCACAGATACATATACAAAAAGCTTTTGTTACATGACCTAGAGAACAAACCTCTATATCTCCTCCAGTAACTGTGTTACGCAAATTACTGACAATGATCCTATATTCCAGGGCAGGCTTTTCTGTTTTTTCCACTTTCTCACTGCTTCTTAAAGCAGCCATTGGCCTCTTCTTTAGAATAGATGGAGGTCGAGGTGGACTTTTTTCCTTTGCAAATATTGCAGACCTGTCAAAAAAGATTACATTTAAAAATTTTTAATGCATTATGAGCTCACCCATGTTCCAGTAAATATATGTACATATATTAAATATATCCACTGTTTTTAAATAGTTTATTGCTTCTAAAGTTTCTGTAACTTATTTAATGTTCCATTCTTAAAGATATGTCAACTCTCATGATGGGTATAGATTAGCAACATATCATGCCATATCAATCATAATCTGTTAGCCTTCAGATGCCTTCAAGAACACAAACAATGTTTACCTGTTAGTAATTCCACTTCTATTTTGAGTGTCATTATTACGAGCAGTAATTTTAAGCTGAAGACTTGTGTGTCTAAATGATGACATAGTTTTTGGTGGCATATATTCTTCTTCCATTGGGTCATCTATTATTTGCAGATCATTTTCTATAGTTCTTACTATAGGTTTGATAGGCAGCATTGCACCTGAAAGAAATAAATGAGCAATTCATTTTAGCTCTAGGTTTTCTATTTAAAGATTTAATTTTGTTTAAATACAATTATTTAAATTTAATTCATAAAACATATCCTTTAAAATTTACCTGCTAGTGATCTATTTTCAAGGAACCTCTTTTTGATATTGATTTGACCCCTGTTATTGAGTTTTGGAGCATTTGTGTATTGCGATGTCACTTGTCTTGAAGCATCTATAAAAACTAAAGAAAGCAAATGTATATTTGATACATGATCAATTAAGGTACCAAAATGCAACTGAATACTACTTTCACTTAATGGGCAGGCAGATACATGAACTGTATCTTTGTTTTTATACTGTACTGCTAGCTTATTTATTGGGCAGGTGGAGAGCAATGACAGCCAAAATTCCTAACCTTATAGACCTGACATACATGCATCTTTACATCTAGTTCCTTAGATTGGGGTTGGCAGAGACAATAGAGTGCCAAATTTCATTATGCTTTCCTTTCCATACAAAAAATTGAATTGTTTTGTTTTATGGATATTATGAATACTAGATGTTTCATGTTTAATCATTATTGATATATTGATGTTTTTCAAAGTTTTTCTAATAACTTACTAGATTGTTAAAATAAACACAGGTATCAGTAATGTAGCCTACCAAATGGTATTGTAATAGCCACTTTTATTACATATTTACCTCTTGTTTCTTTTTGTGAATTCCTCATATATTTGCCACGATTTTTCAATTGGGTTCCAGCTTGAATACCTTGCTTTAATTGCTAAAATGAAAAAGTAATTGTCTAGTATGGATTGAAAGTATATCATAGATTAATATAGTAATAAAATCCATGTAGCGGTGGAGTAAGAATACATTCACCAACCCTGTGCCAGGATACTGAATATTGTAAGAGGCCACTAAACAATGGAGATGGTAGACCACAGTATAGTGTGGTTTGCGGCACAGCTAAATGCCTTGACCACCTATTGGCAGCAGCATAGATCAAGTGAGAATCAGTGCACTACAAAACCTAACCTGCCTGCCCTACAGGGAGATAACAGCTAAATGCTTTAGGGGACACCTATGTCCAGCATATGGTAAATTGCATTTGTCTGATCACAAAACAAATATAATTCATTCCCACCATAAAACAATTCCCAAAATAAAACAATACTAACCCTTTTTGCTCTCAGTTGTTGCAATTTCAAACGTGCATCCTTTTGCTTGGCAAGATCAGCCAAAATCTCCCTAGCATCAGAGATTTGGGTTCGCTTTTTAGATATAATTTTATTTCTAGCATCAAAAATTTTGTTTGGTGGTGCCTTAGGTTTCTGATTTATATTTCTGTACAAAAAAAATGTTTTTAAATCGAAAATAATGTGTGAAGAAGGTCACAGAGATCATGTTTATATTCATGTTTGTATCACAGTCCTCAGAAACCACTAATGTTCATTTCCAAAAGCATCACGACTACAGACACAATATGTGTGATCCTCTGAGGGCTACAATGACAACATTCTAACTCAGTGGGATGATACTATGATATAGAATTACAACGTAATATACTTCTACACATTTAAAGGACTGTTGCAGAGGCAAG
Source organism: Mysoria sejanus stolli (assembly GCA_018245835.1). Lineage (NCBI taxonomy): Eukaryota > Metazoa > Arthropoda > Insecta > Lepidoptera > Hesperiidae > Mysarbia > Mysarbia sejanus. Next base: position 1,769 of record DWEJ01003404.1, on the reverse strand, counting down.
AGTAATAGTGTATTCCAAAATTTTCAGAGCACCCTACTTGTAATTCTTTTGCTGTTGTTGCCTGAGAAACTATTCAAATATGAATCACACATCTTTGCTAGTTGAGACAAGAAAACACATTTGACGTATAAAAGTTCAGGAAAGGTTTAAAAATGAGGTATATCGAAAAAAACACTAATTGTATACAACCGTAAAACATAATTTATGATTGATCGTTTTTAAATAAAATAAGCAATTACATTAATTCGATATGTTTGAGCTATTCGATTAAGTAATTACTTAACTACATAAATGTATATTCTAATATTACCATAGTTACCTGGAATTGTTTTGTCTTTTATTTCTGTTGATTATGTCTTCTAGACTCATTTCCATGAAAGTAGCCATTGGATACCAGAACAGCTATTATCAAATCCAAAGCTATGATTGCAATAGTAGCAAGCTTCGTTTAATCAATATTATATTATGAAATTAACTGTAATGATTTAGATTAATATCAACAAATATAATTTTACTTCGAATTAATAGATACCCGCTTCTTCTTCTTGAACAGCTTGATCTCGTCTTTCTATTTGACAGATTATTCTTGTTATTGATTTATCATTTCAATATGGCAAAGGTTTTGAATAACATACTGCTTTACACTAATATGAATAAATACAGTTTTATTTATTTATATTAATAACAAATATCTGTAACATTTACGTAATTAAAAATATTTGTTTGAAAGAAATATCCTATGATATTGTGTCATGAATTGTTATCTCCCACGTTTCTCCAATTATTTATTTATTTGTTTAATATATGCAACAAACATTGATAAACATTACAGAACATGCCCAATTTTAGGTAATATAAAGGCTAACTAGGTAATCTCCTCCTGTCCTGCGAAAAACAGCAAGGTATGTTTAAAAAACATCTTTCACGTTCCCAAGCTACCAAGCTATTAAGTAAAATTAGCGCCTTAACCAGCTGTTAAGTTTACGTTTGCCCGGGAAATTTTCAGAATAGCTAGTTTATTGTAAGTACCTATTACACTTTTTACCCCGGGTCACAAAACTGACATACAGAAAGTAACTGAAATACCCAGGTAATAATATTTGCCATATCTAAGAAGCGATATTGCAAATACTAGTTTATTTTTTACATTCGTTGTTCAACTTAGTTGCAGTTTTGGTGAATTTGACAATCAATAAAAATAAATACACAAATATAATTAATGGGTTTGTAATAGAGTACTTTTTTTCTTTTTTAATATGCAGAGTAAATTAATGGAGAACTATCTTGCATTGCATCTTAGATACTTATATCTTAGACACAAGTTAAAATAGTGTTGTTACAAATGTAATAGTAAATAACAGTTTATAAAGTCACCACAATGGTACTGGCGAGAGTAAAAGGCATAGTGTGAATTTAGTAGTTGTAAAGTTTACTGAGCGGAAAATTCATTATTTTTGGTAACTATGTATGTATATCAGTCAATGAAATCTTTCCTTGAAAACAATTCCCTTGAAAACCTTGAAAATAATTTCGTAAATCCTACTATCTTATCTAATAGCTTTTGGCGCTTTCTATAACATTTGTTCCCTTACGACAGTATCTTCAATCGTCATCCTGAACATATTCTGATTAACATTTTTCATGCATAGAAACAATTCTTTTGATCTCTATTTCTATGACGAAATTTTCGTGTTACAATTACAATTATTCTTTATTGTACACCAATAAACAAAGAAACAAGTACATAAATGAAAACTGCAGAGTGAACG
>DWEJ01003403.1:0-10463 GCA_018245835.1 Mysoria sejanus stolli | reverse complement strand
TATATATATGCGTGTGACAGCCACGTCATCCTATTTATATTGAAACAGATTTACCTGTCTCCCGATAAGAGAGGTGGTAACTCGGAATTATTATAATAAATAACTTCAACTAAAATAATCATATTTTATCTAATATAAAACAAAGTCGTACACAGGAGGATGCGTGTTCTATTTTAGGTAAAAAAGACACATGTACAGGATGCTCACAGTACACAATATCCTCTACGAGTTTGTTAATAGACAAAGATGTCTCGAAAATATCCCGAAGCCGTTCTGGGACTTTCACGTTTTATCACCTGCCACCGTCGCTTTCAAGGAAATTTTCGGCCGTAGCCACCTTAATGACACTATTATGGTTTCCTTTCTCCATGGCCGGGAGCTCACAGCACCGTCATAAATATGCTATCGTGCATTTTATGATCTTTTGGTTGCATTTTTAATAATCTTGTTGGTAACACCGATGTAGTCATAAAATTTGAAAAAAACATGCCAACTAAGTTGGAATCGACATAATTTAAAGTCACGTTCTTAACCGTCATATTATGCGAGCAGATCCTTATTCAACAGTGCAACGATAAAAATACTAACGATGTCTAGTAACTGTTTGTCATTTACTCTCTTCACAACACTGAATAATTAAGCCATGGATACACTCTGATAACAGATCACTGATAATTGATAACAGCTAGCACGTTGAACAATATTGGTCTCAATATTAAAAGTTCCTACCTGACGCTATCGTCAACAACAGCGCTCATAAAATCACACCTTTGTATCAATATTACTTTGACATTCATTAAATACATGCATGCATGACGATATAGGAAATATGATTTAAAAAAAAAGAAATTAAATTCACTAACCTCTTCTATGGACGACGACAGAAACCCAGAGCTGGAACAAAATAAATTAAAGGTCACAATTTTACCACTTACTACATTTTGACATAAAAAATCGCACATATATTACTTTATTATTAACTTATTAAAATATGAACACCGTTTCTGTTAAAGGTGGCAAAATATACCTTTTGATATTTTAACTTGAAAATATTTTTGGTTTTATCATATTTTTTCTACATGAATAACTTCACTTTCGGTATAATTGTTTTATAACATAGTTAATAATAATATGATTATAATAATTTTTTATATAGTATTATATTACACTATTTAAATTTAATACTAATTTATAATTTGCTTCAATTAATTTACACATAAATATTATTAATTTACATTTGTGAAGGTCACGTTTTCGTTGAAATTGGTATACTCGTTTATAGAACCTTGTTTGAAATTATAATAGTGTTAAAACATTTCCTTTCAGCGTCTATTTCATATCTATGCCACTCATACTGTAACTCATACATATTTTACTCATACCTACAACTACCGTACAATAAAAGAAAAAACAGAAGCAAAACGGCAGGTCTGCACGGATAGAGATATTTGGAACTCTGTGCTATCTGCCTACCACGTGACGCGTCTGGCGTGAACATAGTTCAAATGCCATACAATATACTTTAATTAATATTTTATTTATTTTCTCCCTCATCAACTTCTACGACTACGAGCCTAATACATAGCTACAAGCATTGTCTAGCAAACACTGCCAGTTCATATGCTAATAATAATGATATACAAACATGGCAGGTCACCGCTCTGACACACTACGCAGACAGTCCCGTGTCAGTGGCTTATTTAATGTAAAAGGATATTCGGGATAGGGTGACAAGTGGATCACAATGGAGTGTTCCGTACGGGGACATATATGATTAATTAATTACAATTGATTGCTATAGATACTTTTTACTTTGCAGCCTGTTTTCATGTTTTTTCACGATCTACTGCTAGTCTATGGAAGGACTGGAGCTTCCTTTACCACGCTGCTCCAGCAAAGGTTACCGGAGATTCTTAGGGTTTTTAAGTTATTACTACAAGACTTTCGAAGAGATTTAACGATTGTTACTTAAAATGACAACTAATAGGTACATGCTGCTTATCGTATTGTACTTGTATAGAGATATAAATAAAGGTGAAACCATTGAAATGTTCTTCCTCTATGTACCACATGTACTAGATCTAGAGAAGAACCATTACTAAAATACACGATCATGTAAACGAACATGAAACTACATAAGGTACATTCACCAACAAAAGAACTTGTGTGTTTATTTAACATCCTCTATAAAAAAACAATAAGAATAGCTAGAGTAACAGTAAGCACACAAAGCCGACACGAAATAAATATGGTATACTTACCAACAAAATAGCTTATCTATTCAATAGTAAAAGTAAATAAACAAGTGTACTAAATAAAAAATGAAATAAACACGGTACACTCACCAACACAAAAGCTTGTGTGTCCTATTATTTTTCTCCATCGCTTCTAAACGTTACGTTTTACTTGGACTTCAATAATTATTATTATCTTTTAAAGATTTATTTTCGAACATTTTAACGTATTGGCTATGGCTATTAGAAATTTCTTATTACAAAAGACTTAATAGATTCGTGCTACACTATTTTATTATTAAAAAAGTCTAATGTTGTGTCTGGTATGGACACGTTAATAGATAACAAAACAGGTAGAACTAGTAAAAGTATAAAATTCAATATATTTTTTCGAGTCGGGAAGCGAACTTCAAGTATATACATACATACATACGTATTAATTAGTATCTCACCACTTATTCCACAGTGGGAAGTAAGCGTAATCGGTGATACGTGGCAGTGTACCACACTCCTTCGCCCACCTCTTCGGGGACTACAGGCGTGATGTTACGTAATTAGTATCAGTAACGGATGCTAGTATCAGAGCCTATGTCCAGTAGTGGAAGCGAATATGCTTGATGATGATCGGACACGTTGTTACTCCTTAAGAATATGATGCTAGAGTCCCGTGCACTCAGACTGAAACACTTGTTTCAACGGCGTACGCGCGAATACTGATGTAACTTTGTCGAAATTTATGCGAATAGATATAAGGAAATTAAAAAGAAAAGTTCATTTAAATTTAATACATTTAAATGTTATATAGAACATCGTGTACATAAAAAATACACATGTACCAGTGTATTGCGTGTATGAAGTGTGTGATACATGTAGGTGAAGCATGTCAGCTCTCTCTTAGGGTGGAGTTACACTCTGTCTATCCCCTAAGTGACCCGACGTGTCAATATTATAATGATAATATATCAGCGTCAAATGAAAGTCGAAAACCATCAAAAGTTCAACGTTTCGAACGTGATCAGGAAATCCTAATTAGCTTGAAACATTCATGTGACTATCTATATACGTGTATGTGTGTGTGTTGTGTGTCATAATGAAACTATTTCCAGATCGCTCAGAATTAAAAATAAAAAAAAACTAAAAATAAACACCACCTGCGTCGCCGTTAAAACTTTACGACGATTCCAATACAAGTTATTATAAGACGATTCTGAGAAATTCAATTATTCAAGTGTATGTAAAAACAAAATGATTAAATAAATACATATCCGCTTAATGAAACATTTCAATAAATGAGAAATAATTTAGAATAACATGAATTAATTGAACGAAATCACAAAACAAACAAATCACTCAATTATTTTTTTTTTCATTGCGTCAAAGTATATACCTTCCTACAGCTTCCCATAATAAGACGAATTACGGCCATAGTTTGCCACGCTGTCCTACTACGAGTTATCATTCTTTACCTGAGATAAAACTATACACATACTCCGCTTAAAGAACATTCTAGAGAAATTTAAGATGTTTTTTAAAATGTTATTCGTCAGCATTATGCTAGATGATACTTCATCTCAAAACTCATGAATTTTTTTTAACTTGGAACTCTAAATTTGAACCCCGAGGCTCACGGAGTAAGAAACTGAAACCACTAAACTATCAGATTATGGTATTCTGGATGTCACTCCGATCTAGTGCAAAACTGGATGATCTTTTGTCCAATGAAATACAACAGTAGGACCAAAACATTATACTGTCAGCTCTGGGTACTATCGGGAGTGCAGTTTTTGTACCATCGAACCCTGAAATAATCTGGTTGGGGCTCTACTTAATTATCCTACCTTACATCTTCTACTAATGGTTCGGATTCTGGCTTTGTGTCCACTGCATGGCAATACACTCACCACCTATTCCATAGTGTGACATGAACTTAACTAGTAAAACACTTCCCTGCCTACCTCGTCCAGGATTACAGGCGTGATGATACGCCTGAACATTATCTGGAAACATTCAGCACAATGCTCTTGTGCTTGGTGACGTATATCTTTAAAGAGAAGAGAGTAACTAAAAAGCAAACAACAATTAAAATTGTCAGACCGACAAATATACACATAGCTTTTGTTTCTCTATCAATCACGAAACGTTTCTACAATAAGTCAGGGTCAAGACGATCCTTACAAGGCGAGCACGTATTACGATACTGATGAAAGTAGAACATGTGACGGAAGCGTGTCCGGACTGCGCTCGATGGAAATCTTTAGCCGCTGTCTACCTCTATGGGGAATAGGCGTTACGATATGAATGTAAGTGGTTCAATAAGACGTGATCAGCTGTTGTGTGCGCGTGCAGAGAGTGCAACAATAGAACATGGCCGTGCTCAATTGTGAGCGGCGAAGGATACTGTTCAGTCAGTTTATATACAGGATGGTGCAACAATCGTCAGCATTTGGTGGTTCACTGCTGAACACAGGCCTCCCCTAATCGGTGCCACTCCTCCCGGTCCTGAGCCTTCCGAATCTTGCAGTAGTAAGCTGTCTTCTTCAGATCGTCAGAGCACCTGGTAGATGGGCACCCTACGGTCCTTTCACGTGCAACAGCTCACGATAATACAATACACGATCGCCAGATCGTGGGCTACGCTCACCCTCTATCAGACGGACAACGTGATATTACCTAATTACAATGATATTTTCAATTTAAAAAATTTTAAACCCACAGTCATTGAATTGAATTACGAATAGATAATTATAAAATATATAACGAATATTATTCTCTTCACGATAAAAACATCACCTGTATATCGGAGGAGCGACGCGGTCGGCCTAATTCCCGTACGCCGCTGATTGCGTACCGCCATCGAATACCTCATACTTATGTCTATTAATTGCAATACACTTACAATTCTTTGCTTAATGTATTTATACGCTCGTTTATGAGCGTTCTGTTCTGTTGCAAATTACAATAAACGCAGCTGCTGAAAGAGACCAAGGCTCACATATCTAATGCACACAAATTAGATACTCGCCGATGAGAGAGTTAAAAATCTTCGAAACTGGCGTGCGGATAGGAATTGAAGCTAGTGATAGAAGTATTTCCGGTTTACAAGGACGGAGAAAAATCGCACTCGGCGCTCTCAGCCTACTCCGTGAAGCTCCTGACGTGATTAATATAACAATGAAAAAATATGCTTGTGAAAAAAGCTGAAACAATGCGTTGGCAGTAGACCACCTTGGCTTGCGTGTACGGCTGCCTCAGTTCCGGTCTGACGGGATATTGTTTACAAGGTTACAAGGTCACCGGGCTGTGGTGATCTTCACAAACAATCATACTATAGTTGAGTGTATGAAAATTTAAGTGTTTTGTGTTCTTTTCATAAGTATTCCTGGAAGACATTGATTCCGTTAGGCAGGCTTGTAACCGATTGGCGGCCCACCAAATTATAAAAATAAAAAACATTTCAAAAATTAAATAAATATGAATATCTAACAGTTTAATAATTATTAAATTATTAGGGGAAAGTGTACGAGATCACGAAGCAAATGTTCTGGAGATTACCCGCGGGACAGCTTGCTTGATGCCCCATAGTGTACGCTTTGATCGAACGGTGTTAGTTATAAACTTCGAAGAAACCAAACAGACACAAAGATCTCAAAACCTTATCTACTAGTTATGATACTGTCCATGGTCCAGACCGTTACTTTTATTTAATTGTTTATTAATTTCGCTTAATAAGAAGCTTAAGAAAAACAGAATAAATTTAACGCTCTTTTACATAGCTGCGCAACCTTCATTACGTTCAATGTTTTTTGAAGAGTTTCACAATATTTTTATTATAATAGTAAATCTTCAGATTACAGATATTACATACATACTAATATATTAATAGACAAATTGTAAGCCTTGTCTAGAGACGTTTGTGTGTTAAACATCAACACCGTTCATGAGAGTGCACACTTATTTCTACCGTTTTGATCGGGAGGATTTACATTTTTATCTTAGAAGACTACGGTGCCTAAGTATATTTTTGGTATAGAATATTTGCTTATCCCTAATAAATAATATTTTTTCCGTATAAGTAATGAACAGAATATACGAGTAAGTTTTCAGCTGTGTTCAAAGTTCAATTCCTGACTGGACAGATATATGAATGATAAAAACGTAACTTCACGCCTATAATCCTCGAAGAGGTAAGCAAAGGAATGCAGAACACTCCCACGTTTCATTAGGTACGTTTACGTCCCACTATGGAAGAGGTGGCCTATTGTCATACATCGGGAACGTATCCAGACTCCGAACCATTACTAGAATTCTAATTTGATGAATCATGAAGGTATTCGCTCGGAGTGCGAGTGATTTTGCATTTATTTCTCATGTATCCATGGTAACCACATTACTGGGAACTCTACTAGCAATTAGGTTTAATTTTCATGACAAAATAAAGTTTCTCCACTTCCCAATTATATTAATTGACCAACGTACTATGTATTGAAGCAAAAACTATCCACAATATAACAATTATAATAATTTCTCGTCATTGAAAAAAAAACTTGCACTAAACACTATACAACGAACAGAAAAAAACAATTTTCTTCTAACACCAACCACTGGCCGGGAACAAAAGCAAAAAAAAATCTACAATACAATTAACACGTAAACGCTACGCGGTTCGTTCGAATTGCAAAGTTTCGTAGAGAGGTACTTTTGACCCGTTCCGGCTTCGTTTCGTCACGTCAGATAACAGTCGGTCACATTCCCGCGCGATCCGGTCACGCCGTGCGTTTGGAGACGCGGCCGCGTCACTACTGGCCCGCTGATAGCTTATCACACTTGCGGTGTGTGATTACAGTGAGACGGCGATCCTGGGTGTCTACTCGCTAATTTTGTCTATACTATGTAGCATGGACTTGAAGTCGATTATATATTATATCACGAAATAAATACGAAAATTTATTTAGGACGTTGCGAAGGTTTTGCTCGGAAGAACCTTTCGAAGATTTCGGTGAGTTACATCGGTGATCCATAGGCGATTGGAGGTAGGTTAGTACGGTACGAATCGCACATAAGGCGGCATCTGCCCTAGGCTACCGGTGTACCCTTTGAAAGTTTCACCCCCATAGCTAAATAAGATACAAAAGGTTTGTCACCAGGTCAGATTTTATTATTAGGTTCTTTTTATGAATACCTGAAATGAATTCATGTCTTTCAGATTAAAAAAACAATACCGTAAATTAATGACCAAAATAAAATAATATTGTCATGCCGACATATGACGGCATTATCAGTAATGGCGTCTATAGTGGGACTGGCGAGACGCGGGAGTGTACTACGCTTGTCTGCCTACTTCTTCGGTGTTACAGGCGTGATGTTACGAGTAATAAGTATAATACGTCCAATTTGGGTCAAAACATAGTTAAGCTTTAAATTTAACAAATTTAACATTCTAATACATATTAGAATTCTGTTTCCAATCGATCACAACATACCATAGGTATCAATCAGCATGCAATGTCAAAAATGGCTATTACGTTTTTATCTCTGGATACACATGGACGCGTCCTACTAATATTCTCTATGGCCGGACACGGGCGCGACGGATTTCCGGAATAATCACGTGGAGGCAATTCCACATTAGCTCTCGCCCGACTTATATCTTATCACTGAGTATGTTTGGTCACGCACTGACTCAGAATACACAGTGCGCGTGTGTACTCAGCCTTTCTTTATGCTTATGTAGGCCAGTGTACTCTGGTATGTGGGTGTCGTACTATTTTATATATATTTCTCTATATCGCTTTTAATTTTATCATGGACAAATTTTGCATAAGGTTTGATTAGTGTTTACAATATGTTACTCGTTAAATGCCTGCCAATGATTGTAATGGTCGTTTATCTATGGTAAAATATGATTGAGTAAGACATATTACATATAGAAAATAATTATACAAAAGCTACTTCATTAAGCTATTTGGATTTTTTATTATAACAATATAGTCTTAGGTGGTTGCGTCGTCATAAATCGACGCTATCTTTGGTGTTTATCAATTAGTCAAGACGTGCTGTTATAAATATGTGTGTATTCCTATTATATAAGAAAATAAGACTTTGTATCGAAAAAAAAAACAAATATCAAACGGCCGTGATTCGTCGTCTTGTGACGTCAGGACGCAATGAAATATTGCTCGACGAACAAACTGAAATATATTTACATTATTAGGGGAATGTGCTTACGCAAGTGAATCGGGTGGGCTATGGGAGTGCTGACGTCACAACTTACATATTATTTCACGCGACTATTGTTTTCGCGGGTAATGTTCATTGTTATTTTTATGTTAAATTATTGTATTATTTTTAATAAATATAGCTTTTTTCGATCAGATTTTACGCAAAATCTTGTTTTATGAAAAAGCAATAGCTTGTTTGACCAGCATTTAATACCATACTTTTAAACATTACTCACATTACAAAACATCCGTCACATTACTTGACGATTCAGTTGATTCAGAGATTATTGATCATGTCTCCTAAGTCAAGAGTCGTGGGTTCGAGTCCGATCTAAGATAAAAATAAATATTAAACAAGAGTACTTGTTCTGTGTAAATGTTACAATTATTCATATAATTATGTATTTGGTTTCTTATGTGCGTAGTTAATCAGCTGTCTGGCCACAATGGCACGGAGGTTGCTCAATTTGGAATCAGGTGGCCATGTTTGGGTTGTCTGTATACATTACTGTCATTTATATTACAATGTGTGTATTGACCTAAATACACGACTACAAAGTGTGACGTTAAAATCTACCACAATGTATGATTAATTTAACTACATAAATATTAATGACCTTAAATGACTGCATTAGTATGGGTGTATGAACGTCTTTAATAAATCTGTAAGATTGGAATGGTGGTACGAGTGAGAGAGAAGGTATCGTTATCATCAATTTATCAGAGTATTGAAAAAGGTATTGAAGATTATAAATAGATTTTTTCGTGCCCAATCATAGACATCACAGACGCATTTTAATACAATCAAATCCCACTATTGTATTGGAATTCGTTCCTTACTTTTTTCTCTCAATGCTAATAATATGAACGCTAATCATTACCTACGCCAATATCTGCACGAGCTTGCTACGCTAAGAGCACATTACGCGATAATGTTATCAGCGGTTTGGCGCGAGTGATTGATGCACTGGGCTTATCATTGCTGATGGATTAATATATCCGCGAATTTTTTTTTTGCAATAAAGATGTGGGAAAAATGGCAATGTGTTGATAACTCTTCGAGTGATGGGCACGTCCTTAGAGGATAATGGTAATTGCCTATCAGCTGGTAGTAAAGTACTTACCTATGTTAAACGAATATCAAATAATGTGGACAAAATATCTGGATGGAAATACATTACCGGCGCTTGTTGCTGACCACATATAAGAAGACCCTTCAAAATGAGGTTGACTAGGCTTTGTCTAACTACATGTAATCTATATCAGGACGTATAAGATCGCAGCTAAACGATGGTCTATCCATATAACGTAACTTAACATCACGCCTGATATAGCCGCAGAGATAGGCAGAGGTACACCCCTTTTTAGGAACAATAATATTAATTTTCGTCCTTCATTTTAATCTTATACTATGAATTATTTTTTATTTTTACTTTGATTAGCTACAAAAGCACGGTTTTAAGTTTTTAAGGTATAATTTATTTTTGTTTTTTAGTTTTAATAATTATAAAAGTTCTTAGTTTTTAAAGTATAAATATTTTTTATTTTTTTTTAGTTCATATTATAATTTTCGTTATCATTTTTTTAATTAATTGATGGATACATTTACACATACAAGTCAAGCCAATATGAATCGTGTAAAAAAAGTCTACCTCTCTTCGAATATGGTCGAGTTGGTGAAATTGAACGCGTCGTCCGCGAAGTCGTCGCCGTGGTCCTCGTGGTCGCCGCCGCGGCCCTCGTGGTCGCCGCCGCGGTCCTCGTGGCCGCCGCCGCGGTCCTCGTGGCCGCAGCCGCGCGCGCCGGCCGCGTCGGGCCGGGCGCCGTCGCCGCGCGCGCGCTCGTCCCACATCTTCTTCGTCTCGTCCTGGACGCGCCGCTTCAGTTCGATTATCTTCTCGCGTTCGTTTTCTATCATCTGACAACCTGTACACGATAACCGCATAAATATACATCGTAAAGGTTCTCTCAATTGTTCACTTCTGCATAACGTAATTATAATCATATTACA
>DWEJ01003402.1:0-10464 GCA_018245835.1 Mysoria sejanus stolli | reverse complement strand
TAAGTAGTGATTGGTAATAGTGTACTATACGCCTTTGCCTCCATCTTCAGACAATACAGGTGTAATGACCGTTTTTCCCTTGTATATTATTATTGTTAAAATCTAGCAAATGTAAAGACTTAACAGGATCATTCATATACCTTCTAACGTCTAAATGTAGAGCACCAGGTCCATGACTTCTAAGATCAGGCCGCGATAAAAACGGATGTAATTTTGATCATACGGCCCCTAAAGCTATGGGCAATAAACTAAATTAACGAGTGATGTTTGCGCGCGCCATAACATTTTTATGTATGGAAAGTTGACGAGTCAAAGTATAAAGAAAACTCTTATGCCCAACTGTGGGCAGATCTCTTTTTCATCAAACAAGACACTACATCTCGCCGCGTCACGAATTGTTAGAAGTACAAATTAGAGGCGCGGCCACTGCAAGATGCTCCTAAATCACTTGGAATACTTACATAAATAACTTACTACCCATCCTCTCTAAGAAAACGCCTTTGCAGAAAATGGTCGGAATGTCAATTTTTAAAGGTAGCTATCAATCAATCGAGTATCAGTAACAAAAGCACTTGCTAGGCTGGAATATATCGATCAAATCATATTTACTTTATCTTTTTGTGTCTTATATTTATCCTTTTGGGCCTGCCCTGCAACGGCCACCTCCATCCTCCACGACACTATTGCAATACGACGTCAAGAAGACATAAGTAAGTTCAAACCACTGCTAAGACTTGGAACCTAATTTTAAGACTGACATCAATTGATAACAACTCGCTTTTTCCAAGAAATGGCTCCATCAACCATTGCTTTACTTTACCAAACGCTTTCAATTTCCGACCGCATCTGGGCTATAAGTTTTTACTTAACTTACATAACTATTTAAACAAGCATAGCTACTTGCAGTAATCACACTAATAAATTAATTTGTGGTCACTTAATTGTTATTAATGGGCTAATTGAATTATCACCGTGTATACCAGCAGTTCTATTACCGACTTAACACTAACTGATGATCTAATTAACAACTTATGCTAATTGACAATAATAGTCCTATTTACACATTCCTATCTGAGATCGGTGTTAGATGTCTATAAGCGACCACTTTTTAAAATAACATGATTAAGTCTGGAATTATTTATTTAAAATAGTTTAAGCGGTGCAAGAAGCTAAGCTCTGCGATCCCCAACCCGCAAGCCCAGCGTTGAGATTATGGGCGTAACCCCATACAGAAGGCCTATGTCCAGCAGTGGACTGCAATAAATAGGTCGATAATAATGATAATAATTGTTTTCGTCCGTTATACAGGAATAACGAATGTATAATTGTACACAAACAAGCTCTGTCACACGATATAAAAATGTTGGAATACAAAAATAAATATGAAAGCAGATGTTCTGGAACAGTTTCAATAATATTTCCCTCGGCACCGTATTAACGATTTTTCAATATTCGACTAAATCTGATGTGTCCATTTGCGCTGTACATTAAATTTCCCGTATTTTTGCATAGATCTATAGTGTAATGGAAATTTCTAGAAACAGTCAAATTTCATTGTTTCCTGCAAATTGTTTCTTAGTTTGTTGTATGACTTGCTTATCCTATGGTCAGACGTACTAATTACTGAGCTGAGTGTTATGAGCACCATTAAGTATTTACCTTACCACCAATCGATCTACAACATCATTTAAAACAACTACCGCCATCTGTTCAAAGTAACCTCCAAATTCCGGTAATACGCTTCAGCACAATACAATTTAATTAGTGCGCGTTAGGTAAATGTTTTTGATTATCACACAACGAACATTCAATTAACGTTAATTATATAATAATCAAACCAGATAATTTGATATTAGTTTCTAATTAAATTGATTAATGTATGCAATAATATATGATAAGCTGTCAATTGTCAGCCCACAAATTAATTTAAGAACGTATTCCTTAACTTATCGGACCAATGACAGTTTGTTTAATAAATCTAGAGATGTGAAAAAACCACTTTTAGACAATCACATGACAATGACGAACATGTTTGAAAATTCAGAAGATGCATACTTTTTTAAATGAACTAATCGATTTTTTTAACACTTTACTGACGAAATAGAAGGGAATCCATTATTTAAATGAGCAAGAAACGAAATGTGAATGAACTCATAGGACGCAAAAACAGCCAGTTGCCGAAAGAAGACGGGTCATTGTAGCCAGCATTAAAGCCGACCGAAACATGCCCTTTCACCCACCCGCCTGGCCTTTAGAGGCGCGAATTATTGTTTTACACGGGCCACATTTACTTCTGCAGTTCGTATTGTTCAGAATTAAAAGAGCTGTCTTACAGCGGTGAGCATTTATGAAGAGAGTCATGAATATAGAACAAGCGGCAAATGTATGAGGATAGAGATATTTAGCTCTAGACACCAGACGTGAAACAATATAATACCATAATACGATGTAACACCTTTACTGTTTCTTCCAACATGTAAATCTCACAGAGACGGCACTCCAGTAGAATAATCGATCAATATAAATAATTCCGCTCTATCCTTATTCACGTCTGTTTGAAATACACAACTACAATATAAATAATCTCTGAACTAAGGAATTAACGAGCGAATGAAAATTAAAAAAAAAAGTATAAATTTTTTATCTGGAACATAATGCAGGACCATTTTAAAATTATGAATGTTTTAATGATTCTGTCGAATCGCAATTAAATTGAGCACAAATGGTAATCTTTTAATAGTTTTCATTAATTTCAAAGATCAGTCCATCTACTTTTTAAAATATATTAACAAAAATCGTCTTTTTTTATCAAATTTCCGTTAGTGAAGTGGTTGCAAGCGCGACTACCGAGCGAAAGATCCTAGTTCGGTCCCTGGGTACTACAGAAATTTTCTAACTTGAAATTCCTGGTAGTAAGTCGCACTGTGAACTTGTGCCCCTGAAACGCAAAAGGCTCATCAATTCTTGAACGGATGGATACGTGACATCATGACACGAGTGTACTAGAATGTAGTACACTCCCATGTTTCACTAGTTACAGCTACGTCCCACTACGGAATAGGTGGTGAGCTACTTAGGAAATTAGGTGGAATAGGTGGTTAGCTAACTAAGTTAGAAATATCGTATAGTGCCGATCCGGAATTCGATCCCAGGGTCCTCCCGATCGACAGTTATGCTTGCAACCAACGAGGCAGCCTTTAAAGAGCCTTAAATGTGTTTAAACTTAACTGTTATATATTTATTCGTATTCAATGTAGAACTGTATGGCTGAAGTGTATCTGAGATTGGGAAACCATCAATTACATTTTTAATGTTAAGCTTCATTGAAATATGTACAGCAGCCGATAAATATACGGACAGAATAATAGCAGCGTTCATCACTGTTAGTCTATGTCAGCTCACTGCTGTTTTTCCGATGGGATGTTTCACCCGTGATCCCCACGCTGGGGCTGGATAATTAAATTAACACAACTTGCATATATATGAAATATGAAACATGCATTAACGCGTAAGTACCAATTAGCGCGGGGCAGCGACCCTCGTCTAATTGCCGCGACTGCCGCACTGAGGTGATTAAGTTCCACCAAAGGGCACAATGCAGTAGTGATTTATGATACAATTAAACTTGACTTCAGAAGACAATAGGCAAAGATTACGATACCTAATAAATCAGATAAGTTAGCCTTAATATGTGTAGGCTCACCACCTATTCTATAGTGAGATGTAAACTTAACTGGTGAAACGTGCGAGTGTTCTACACTGGTTCAGCCTACCTCGGGGATCGTTGGCGTGATGTAACGTTTTAAGGCTCTATCAGACTAGAATATTTTCAGTGTGCTTTATTCCCTTTTCGGCAAACATGAGTACTTACTAATAGCGTCGTCATCATACAAACAGCACAGATGACAAAGCTATTAGCGAAATTGAATTGTTACATTAGTATCAAAAGAAGTTATACGATCTATGCAACACTAGTAGAAATAAATAATCGCGTAATAGAATATGTCTTCAATCTGTCTGTCTGTCTGTGTATAGTGCAGAAAATAGTGGTTGGATTTATTGAAATCTGGTCTATCTGATTATATGTAATAAATACATATCTTCACGCCAAGTCCCTTAAGGGGTAAGTAGATATATACCTATAAAATAACAATGAAGTATTGATACACATTAATATTTAACACACACACCTTCAAACGTACATACGAGTACACAACATTCCCTGGTCTATTTTTTTTTCCAATATTAAAATTTCAAACGTATAATAAACTTTGTTTTACTTAGCAGTAGTGATACAATCTTCTTTTTAACTCTCCGTAGAAATACACGCATGATATTATGTTTATTATATGTAATATTTACAAATATCTTTAGTGAATTTTTTAAATATATCCAAAGAACTCATAAAAGCCGAGTAGTATGCCTCAAGGAACTATTCATGACGTAACTTATATTACATACAAAGTTTAAATTCCCGATTTATTACAACCATCACCTACGCACATATTATTATCAAAACGAACGAATTCTAAATTCAGTCAAATAAATCATCTTTCATAATGACAATGAGCAACACTAGTCAGTTCCAAATCAAACTCACGCGCGAAGTCGCGCTCAATTCTAACATAGCGATGAATCTCAATTTGTCTAAGACACATCGCTTAATTAACATTATTTCTAATGAGACACATATCAGAGGGAGCCCTCCCCACCTCTTCTCTACTCCCCCCCCCCCTGGCGATACGTGATCGTCGAGATCTAACGTACGTCCAATTAGGTGATTGTTACTCGCTTCTTTCGGGACGTCAAAGTAAATTCCTTGGTCATCTTTGTACAAATTATCGCTTTGCTGTCTCCTTCCGTGAATCAGCGCTGTTATCTGACACATCGAGTTAAGTAGCAAAGGCGCTAATCCGATTTTGTATAAATCTACTATTCATTGTATATAAATGTGTCATGTGATCAGGATCCGTAACATTACTAATAATTAAACAATTAGTATTGTAACAGTAATGGAAAACAGCGTGAGGAAAGTGTGCAAGACACTTTAGAATTCTCCATAATGTTCACCAAACAATGTGAACGCCGCCAACACGGAATTGGCCAGCGTGGTATACCATGGAAATATTTTATCCCACTCAGATGAGAACCGTTTATAATAATGGAAAGGCAAAAAAAAGAGTTGTCAGATTATGATAAATTACACTCAATAAAATTATAGTTTGATATAAACTTGTCGACATCACAAACATACTTCATCACATTGATCCATTGCGGTTAATTATGTACTTATGTAGATATATTTATACGTTTCGTTTACTGTTAAATTGCATGCAACGCTCGTATAATAGCGCACTAGCACTGTGTGGGCAAAAATTATAAATAATTAATTAATGTTAAACCAAAATTAATCGGAGCTTAAATAAATGATCGCTAATATAAATATAAACGAAAACTATTTAGTGGGTTCTTCAACTAAACTGTAGACCCACCCCTTGGGACCACCTCTCACATGGAACATACAATATAACTGATGAAAAGTGGAAGTACTTCTCTGCCTAGTCCTTCAAGGAAATGGCGGCGTGATGTTAAGGTACCCTAATAAAAATTATTTTTTAAGAAGAATTGAGCATTAGCCCAAATTCTTATCTATTTAACTATCTATTATTATTTATGTCTTATCTATTGTATAATAGAGCGAGAAATAAAATTAACCATTGTAATATAAATTTTTAATTTTAATTTTTTCATCTAATTTTTAATTAACACAATAAATTACAAATATACATAATTGATATAAGACTTGTCAAAGGTCGTGGGTTCGATTTCACTCACGACAAGACTTTTCGCTTCCGCGTACATCAGAGTATTGTCTACATTTTTAGTGATGTCCATTCTTAGTTGTGATGTGGGGCTGTACAAAGTAATACTCAATTGTTTTAGGACATTAAAGCTGCGCTTGTATCCAATCGAGGAACGCAGTGACCCGGGTGTACACGGATGGGTAGCCGGCCTGGCACGCATCACCCAGTCCGAAAGTCACGATACCCACCTAAAATTGTTTAAGAACGATGATTATTAATTGCTGTAATGAAAGGCACTTGTAGCTTAGTGTTTGAAATTTCCGTCTGCTCGTGGTCTGGGTTTGGAACTCCACAAGTACTTCTGGTTTTGAAGTTAAATGGGTTGTTGAGATTAATTATCACGCCATTAATAGTAAGGGTATAAACAAGGAATTAACGTTCCATTATGGAACAGGTGGTGAGCGTATTGCCATACACTGGCATATGATGTACTTACCAATAACCTCTGGTTATTATAGACGACAGTTAATGGCCCGCCAGAATCGCCGTCACAGGTTCCAACGCTACCCTCTCCACTAGTACAAAGATGGCTGCCGTGTATGGTCATTTCGAAGCTGTTCTGACACTCTGCATTTGTTAAAATTGTCGTCGTAATACTATGCAACGCAGTCGTCGTTGGGAAACTATTTTGGGCTGAAATCATTGAAAATAAAACGACATGTATGAAAATTCCGATGCCTGTATCCATATGGTAAAGCTGTGAATGAAAAAGAATAATATTATTGTTTAGAATTTCATGCACGTATCCAGACTGTGTACATATGTATTTGTTTTGTACGTATAACTTTATAACCTTATACGTAAGTATAACTATAATAAGATATAATATTTCCAACAGTTGTGTAGAATTGGGACTGCGTGTTCTTATGATGGACGTAATTTTTAGATCGGTACAAAAAAAGATTTTCTGAAATTTCTCACGTAAGAGGATAAAATGAACGAAGAAAGTAAGTAGTAAGTACTGATGCCTCTAGTTATTAAATTTAATTGTATCATCCTTTTTTAAATCAACTCTTGAAGGGATCAGTGGGGAAGGAAAAATTCAATAGAGATTGATATTTTTAAAGAACACCAAGGTGTAAATGTGACTTATACAGACATCGGTTAGTCATGAAATTGTCTTGGTATAAGACAAAGTCTACGAACTTGGTATAAGACAAAGTCTAAGCGAACCGTCCTCTAGCGAGTAAATTAAAAGCCACAGCGCAAACACAAACAATACGAAAGCGCTCACAATCGCTCGTCTTGCCGAAACCGGAAGCGGTGGCTGTCATCCCGGCGAAATTCTGGTTCACGAGCGACATCGGAGGCAGCGGGATCGCCTGTATATTATCTGTAACATTGAATGAAACCATCTTGTTTATTTTGGTAGCCATTTTGCCTCTTTCTGCGGACCTAAAGGTACTGTCCTATCCGTTGATGATGAGCTATACACAAAAATAGCCATCCATATGAAACTTTTTTGGAAGAAAGCTTTCAAATGAATAAAATCGACAACGCTTTATTAATGACCGTTGATTATCTAGAGCCAATATTATCATATAATTTATCGTCTGTGTTTCCCCGAAGAGGTACGATGAAGAATGTAATATAATTCCACGATTCACCAATTGCGTTTACGTCATACTATGGAATAGCTGGTGAGCCTATTGCCATACTCCCGGCACATGTCCAAACTTCGACCCACAACTACAAATCTAAACTAGAAAAATCCAGTAGTGCAAAACGCGGGATTTGAACCCATAACCTCCAGTTCGGTAATAGCGTTTTCAACCAATCCAACAGCGATATTTATAAATATACTTTTATAGCTTTCTCATCTGTTGTGAAACCAGAACACAATTGTCGTCCACGCGGACAACAGATACAATTCGGAAGACATTTTGTGTAATGGCGCAAAATGGTGTAATACCAGATTATGTTCGTTTACCAAACAATTGTTTAATGTAACTGTTCATTTCATATCTTACGTTTAAACGTCATTAGCTATTACGTAGTATTTGGTGACAGCCGTTCTTTCAGAAGAGTATAACTCGATTTAAACTGTAAATTATTTAATTTGATTATTTGATGGCATATCAGCGATCTAACCTTTGACCACGGGATAGAAGATGGCCACCTACGTCATCATTGCTTTATACTGTGGCTAGAAGAGTCAACAACTATCATTTAATAATATATTTATCGAGCTACTTCCACATTCTAAATTTCTTCATACATGCGCGCCAGTTTTTGATACTAGTTATTCTCCCATCAGCCAGTATCTGGCCTATTTAAATAAGATAGGTAGATATTTAATAATAATGACAATGATAGTTATATACCATGAGTATCACTTGTTACAATTATCATTCAATCGTTTTTATTTTACAAGAGCAGCTAGTATCAATATTGATAGTGTAATAATGTACGTCGCACAGATTTTATACAAAACCAGACCAGAATTTGCCATGAATTCAGCAGAAGTTTGTTTCCAGTATCAGTAAAAAATTTTTTCAAAACTACCCACCACCAAAACCATACACACCAATAATTGTACTTGACCACTAGCTAAATGACTACACTGGCAAGGCTACTAGTATATTTAAATAAAAACTACCTACATAGTATATGGTCGTATATAGTAACATCAACTATACCATGGTGGGACGTAAACGTAACTGGTTAAAGATGGAAATGTACTACACCCCGTTATCCCTTCAAGGATTACAGGCGTGATGTTACGTTTGTATTCAAAACGTTTGTATTCAAACTTCTACCCACAACTACAAATCTAAACTAGAAAAATCCAGTAGTGCAAAACGCGGGATTTGAACCTATAACCTCCAGATCGGTAATCGCGTTTGCAACCAATCCAACAGCGATATTTATAAATATGCTTTTATAGCTTTCTCATCTGTTGTGAAACCAGAACACAATTGTCGTCCACGCGGACAATAGATACAATTCGGAAGACATTTTGTGCAATGGCGCAAAATAGTGTAATACCAGATACACACTTGTCTCCGAAATCGACTTGAATGTACGATGTGAGTGATAAATGTTGAAATGGCAGGTCAGGCCTCTAAAGATAAAGGTGTCTGGTGCTTAGTTCTCTCTCTTTACCACATATATTCTTTGACGCTCCATCATGGAGAAATGGGGAACCTTAAACATCTGCTTTACGGCTAATAATAAACTTACTAAACTTACTGATATAATTGACTCTGCTTATCCTCACAACGGCTATGTCGTTAGTGATTTCGTAGGTGTTCCATCCGGGATGCATCGTTACGTCGCTGGTGGTGATCCTGGTACCACCGCTGAACACTCTCAGTGATCCCAAGACGATCGTGAACTGCCTCGCCTGTCTGTCACCATCGAACCAGCAGTGGGCTGCCGTCAACACCCTGGTGTTAGAGACGAGAGCTCCACCACATATCGACGTCCAGCCAGTTGTGAGGGTCACCACTATTCCAGCCTGGAAAACCAAAGGGTAAATTAATCAGACTCACGACAATAAAAAAATTCAATTTTAATACAAAAATTATATTTAATCAAGCAATACAAGAACACCGAGGTCTTAGAAGATAAATGTATCTAACATCCCCTGCTCTATGATCACCCCATTTGTCACCTGGTTCACAATATACTAATCCTAAGTTTGATTAGTTTTATGAATTATTTATGAATTATTTATTGTCAAACTATTAGAGATTTATTGCCAAACTATTGTATTCCGGGCTTGGGAGGAGTCACGTGACGCCTTTGGGGTGTTTTGTAATTTATCCAAAGCCTTCGACTGTGTGCAGCATGAAATGCTCGTCAGGAAGCTTCATCACTATGGTGTTAGAGGTATGGCTCTAAATCTTCTCACTTCTTACATAAATGATAGGATTCCGAAAATGTATGTCAATGGAAAATTATCACATCAGCTTATCAGCACCAAATTATCAGGTCAGCTATAGCAGTGGGGGTGCCCCAAAGGCTCTATTTTGGGAAGTTTTTTGTTCCTCTTGTACATTAATGACTTACCCCATCTTTTGGGGGATATCTGTGAGAAGGTGTTGTTTGCAGACGATACATCCTTAGTTTTTAAAGTAAATAGACGACAATCTGTAATTGACGATAGAATATTACACTCTCTCTAGAATATTACACTGGTTTAGTGCAAATAATTTGCTCTTGAGCGACAGTAAAACTAAATGTATTAGATTCTTTACTAAAAATGTAAAACAAATAAAAACCAGGATTGTGATGAACAATGAGGAACTAGAAGTGGTCAATAAGACTTTAATTTCTAGGTATTACATTTGTTGCTAAGCTACAATGGTTATCTGGCAGACTTAATTCCGCGGCTTACGCTGTGAAGAAGATTCGTCAACTGACTGATGTTGACACTGCGCGTCTAGTTTATTTCAGCTACTTTCATAGCATAATGTCATATGGTCTTCTCATTTGGGGTAGTGCTGCTGACATCGAGTCAATTTTTGTGCTCCAGAAACGGACTATTCGTGCTATCTATATGATGAGTCCAAGGGAGACACTAAGAAACACATTCAAAGACATGAATATACTCACACTATACTCACAATATATTTATGATAATCTAATGTATATT
>DWEJ01003401.1:0-10465 GCA_018245835.1 Mysoria sejanus stolli | reverse complement strand
ACCCGGGAATCGAACCCAGGACCTCCCGATCCGCAGTCGCACTTGCAACCACACGACCAACGAGGCAGTCAAATGCAAATAATGCTTTATTTCATAAAATATTATCTTTCCGCACCGATCCCCCATCTAAACGTTATAGTGTGCAAACTTTCATACTCTTTCGTTGGCCCACCGTTCGTAAAAAGGGAGCAAAAGGTTGACGCTTCACGTATTAATATAGATTGCTGTCGATTGCTTTTGATATGATTTACCAAATGTCCTGTAAAACGCATGCACTTTTTACACGCAAATTTAGATGGAATGATCGTTCGTCCAAATTGACCACAAGGAAACTTTTCATCACATTCTCTTTTGCGCATTAAATATAAATGGAGCTTTAAAATATCTCAATAAAATTAAAATAAAGGAGATGAAAATAAAAGTAGACACAAATTTTCTTCATTATATATTTTTTGTCAGAAGGTAATTAATACAGTGCCAAAACATTAACAAATCATTAGTAAGAGAAATAAAATCAAGACTGCGTCTAGCATGTACTACTGAATATTGAGATATACGTACCCTAGCAATCTTACGTATAAAAAAACACATCACATCTTTTGGACAAACAACTTGGCTTTGACACACAATACAACTCCGCACTGAACTGCGATGGGACACTAGCGGGTTCCCGGGCATGTACCTAGTACACTAATCAATGAACTAGATTTAACACCAATACACCTAAGAGCCACTTTATTCCCTACTAAAATTCAGGGTAGCTATGTGCAACTCTGACGTCAAAATTGTGCATATGCCTTGAAATATTTTTACTAAACCAAAACGCACATAATTCTCACAATTTGTATTGAAATTATTAATTTTCATGATGTTTAAGTTCTAATTCGACTAAAAGTACTGGTATTCGAGGCATAAGACAATTTTTTTCAAATATTGAACTCGCGGCCAGATATGTAAGCAGACATTTGGCGCATAACTACCCTCGTATAACTCTGCGCGAGGCAACTCACCACCACCTACCGCGACATGACCCATAGCCAACATCTGTCCTAACTGATATTCCACACTAGTGATTTAGTAAACTGACCAACGCGACATCACTAAACTATTCTATCGCAAGTGACACTGGAGTATTATTTATGTGAGGAGGGTCAATCTATACAAGTAATTATAGCAGCTCAAGGCTTGTTTGTTTAAAAATATACACAGAATAGTACTGAGAACTGCAAAAATATGATAGTATTTAGTTCTGAAAAGAACTTTACGCTAACCGCATGCCATACAATAAATTGACGTCTGTTTTAGAAATAAGCAATAGCACGCAGGTTTGATAAAACAAATGTTGTCTAGACTTTTGATTCAATATTATCTAAATTTTTTGATCAATTCAATGTTATCTCAGTATCAATAAGAATCGCTATTTTACAGAACTACATCACTATTAAGAACCCCGGACTATGTAACGGTAATTGTTAGTATTATATAAAAAAAAATATAACTTTAGCGGGTTTTTTTAAACAACTTGTACCACACGCTCGTACATATTTGCTAGACACGTTTACAAATCGCTAGTATGTAAAATCTGTAAAATCAGTCAGTATTGAATTAAACATGCCAATAATCTTAAACACTGATCACAAGATACGCGTGAACATCAATACTAAAGTGAAAACTCGAGACAAACTATTTTAAAAAATATCTTTTGTTCCATTTTATCATCACCACACATCCCCCGACATATATGTATCATATATATTTTAAAACTTTCTCCAGATATCAGCGAGTGAACCAACTACACTTATCGAATTAAACATTTACTACTCCTTGGTCCAAATGCGTGAACTTGGCATTTTTTTGGTTTCGAAAATATCTAAACACTTCAACAAATGTTCCATTTATTTAAATAACTCTTTTTTAAGTTACCATCAAGTGTTCTCGATAATACACGTCGTTATTTCCACCGTAAATTAAATAATTTAAGCTTAATTGAATCTGCCAACCCCGCACTTGACAGCGTGGCATGCCTTAACGGTTTTCAATATGGGAGAGACAACCGCACAGACTATACATTTAAAAAGATATACTCATTGACGTAACTTAAATGATGTTCGAATTTGAAAATTCAATGAATCAAGGTTTAATTGCGACCACTGTTAGACCAGTGGTAAAAATAATGACGTGTAGAATCATTCGATCATAATAAAAAACATCGCGTCGATAGTGTATTATGTTACAATAAGCTCGTTAGAGATAGTTACATACAAAATGTATCACTCAATTAGTACATTAAAACCACCAAAGTGCTCCACGATAACAGACAGATAAAAGGATATTACTCATTAAAACGAGTAACGACTAGTGAATTTACACATTCATTCGTCTAAAACGTCATACATATAAACATACGTTTGCCCAAGAAGCGATGTTGTCATAAACAACACAAATAATAACAATAAATGTATAAAATTAAAACGATATAATGCAATTTTCAAAAATAGAATTTGCAACTGACATTTTCGCTTGGCAGTGTGTACGTGTGCGCGGAGGTGAACACAAAATGCTAGACAGAGACACCAAGTTACATCAAAAGCTATTGTAATTACACATTTATATATTACATTAAGAAAATTGTTTATCTACTGATATTCACTTACATAAATTCGGCATTCAAGAAAGTCTACTTCAATAAGTATGAAAAAAATAAAACTGATTTTTTAATTCAGAAAAATCGAACCGTTGAAAATGTCGTTGCGAATTCCATCGAATCGTCTCGATTAATTGAATTAAAAAATCAGATATTAACAATTTTAACGTTACACATAAGTGAATACAAACGGTTTTCAAAAAACATATGCGGAATATATATCAAGAATGAATTAATGAAATTTTATTGTACTGGTTGTATGAGATTATAAAATTGTTACTGTAAAAAGACGCATTAGAAAAAGGTTCAGTTGACAAAAAAACAATAAACAGTGTCACTTACAACTTAAAATTAAAAAATACATTATTGGTGTCGGAGAAAGGTGTAGCACCACAATAAAAAAATTACTTATCGTTTCACGCATGCACGCATGTTCTTAAGAAATCCAAAGGCGTTTATTTTAATTACCTTTCCTTTCCTATGAAAAAAAAAATGAAACGCAGTAAAACAAAGTATCCCAGTGCTTTCGTAGCATGAGTTTTTTTTAATACTTGTGCACCCATGGCGAGAGACAACCCTAGCATTTTTCAATATCATACAATAGATCGTGAACAATGACGTATCGTGATAAGAACGATAACGTTCAGTGCGATATTGAAAGATAAAGGCGATGATTCGCTTACCGTACTTACCACAGTAATTACAATGTAAAAAAAAACTTAATTCATCGAGCGACTTATAACTATAAAAATATTTTAAAAATTCTCACTTACAATTAAGAGGAACTGGCAAAATAAATCCTGTATTTTCCATTCGCCATCAGCTCAATTAAAAAAAAAAAAAACAAAACCCAGATTTTGGTCCTCATCAGATATCAAAATTCATAATGCCATTCCTATAAATTGGACACTACTGTACGCGAAGTGATTGTAGCAAAAATATTAGTTAACACTATACAATGCACTCTGAAGAACGGCACGAGACATATAATATATAAAATCCACTAAATACCCAATAGAAAACTGTCTAGTGTTACGGCAAAAACTTCACAGAAGCGATGTTAACTTAAACTATGCGGAGTAAGATACACTATAATCGTGGTGGTCGTTCCTGGAAGCGCCGCCGGCGACTGGCTCTCACCTTATCACAATAGATTCCCTTTAAAGCAGGACGATTAATTTTTATTGTCCTTACTCACTCCACTATAAATACTAACATTTGCAACATATAGAAACATGCCTATAGCGTCCTTAGTATACGTATATATAAAAAAAACAGTGATTAAAACATTTTTATTAGAATAGAGTATTTGTGCATACGAAATATTCTGGCGCCCAACGCGGTGCTATAATAACTAACTCTCATAAGACATCGAAATCGTATAATAACCAACGAATAACTACCAACACCGCACACCAAGATACAAAGGACACATCGATTATTATGCTACAAAGTACATTATATACGTTCTACACGAGGATTCATTATTCATGCACGGTTTTATCGTGAACATGTATCAAACAGAATCTTTCTATAAAAAAGCGTAGAGCCATAACAGTCAGTGTCGACTATCTAGTTCTAGAGTGGCAAATACACCGAAAAGACACAATCTAAACAGCTAGCATCGTTTAAAATAGATTAAAAACATCAAGTATGATAGCCACAATCTTGCACAACTTTCTAAAGTTGTGTTTTATATATATATATATCTAATACATTAACACTGTACGTTTGTCTGATTTTTCTTTCTACAATTATCCAACAGTAATTTCTTATCAAACTCGATAAAGCTCTATTATTGATCCGTGTTCACTTAACTAAGCTCTCAGAGTGCGCCCGAGGGAACTCAATGTTTCTGTGCCATCAAGGAACTTAGTTTTACACATGAAACTTAAAAACAAAAGTAAATCGAAAATCCTAGTTTTTTTTCCGATGATACGTTCGCTGTCAATATTATAATAGCTACACTTGACGCTAAATACAATATAAACTCTAATAAATTATAAGAGAAACATTTCCAGTCTTGCGGAAGGTACAACACCTAAGCGCATCGTTATAAACATCTAGCTGAATACACTATGCAGTGTCCCAAGTATTTTGTACATTCAGGATTTGAGGAGCAAAAGTAAATCATTTAAGACCGTGAACATATGCCAATGCATAGCATACATTCCAGATTTCCAGATTTTAGTCCCGTAATATCGACGGCACATCGCAACAGCTCCTTCCACGATTCCCGCGATATCTAAATTCGCTAATTATCAAATCTCTAGATCATTGGCTAATATAAAAAAAATATATTAAAACAATAATAATACACTATAGGAGAATCACCCATGCACTTTCACTAACTACAAATCTAGCGTTCAATAATTTTTTTCTCTTAGATAATATAATATAAAATAGTTTTGTTGCACGTATAATATATTGGGGCCGTGTTAAGAGAATTAGAGTCATACATACATACATATGCACATAATGTAAATATGCATATAAGCTGGAATTGAGCAATTATTGGTAACATGTAAAGAGCAAATGAATGAGCTAGATATGTATAAGAAAATTGATCTGAAGAGTTGTGAAATAATCACGAATAAAATCGAAACAAATAACTCTAATTGACTGTACGAACTAAGTTCGATTAAAAGTCAAAATCCACCTCGTCCATGGTCATTACGTTTTCTAGATTATTCGATGCTATTCTCTCACAACACGGCGCCAATTTCTGTCACAGTTTGCTGACCAAATTTATGAACACATTTCTTTAATAACAATTTTGGCATGTAGAAGAACATTTCGACGCGAAACAAAGACTATACTTGGCAATATTCGATAGTGACCGTTCAATTATACAGTTCGAATATAAAAATGGTCAGCACACCTGCAACACACATCTGAAGGACGAACGTTCACAATTAGGACATTCTCGAACATCATCACTTAACATTATCAAAACGGCACAAGAGCCACCATAAGCGTTCGAACATTGGCATTTAAATTAAGTACTGTAATAGTTTTGGTATTTTAGTCATACACATATTCCACGTATCGACCAAAAGACATTTTTATTATAAATTACGATAAATGTTTATCACACGTTCTTATAAAGATATGCTATTATAAGCGTTGGTCGAGTAGTAGAGTTCAGAAATTACATTATTTCATCTTACTTTACTTTAGAATGTTATACAAATAGGGTAGACAATGTAAAAATAAATATTAGTTTTTTTTTTCAGTTTAAATGAATGCAAGAAGCACAAGTGAGCATCGGTAAAGCGATTAAACACTCGTGACAGTATGTGTTAGGTCACGACCAATATGAGACATCATGAACTTTTAGCAAATAGCAATATGGAATATATTGGGATTTTATTTTACCGAACAATTAAACCTTAGTATAAATTCCCCGGTTTTATAGAAAAAGAGGCTTAAAAAACCCTTTAAAATTAAACATACGTTTGATATTTTGAAAGAAATGCATACTTTACAAAGTAATGTGTATTTGTTAATTCTGCCACGAGCCTTAGTAATTACCGAAAGTAGAAAAATGCATAAAGAGGGATGGTGGAGGGTAAAGCTTATTCTATGCGAGTTTTTCAAAAATTGAATGGACGGAAGGATCAATTTTTGAGCCAACACAAATACGGGCAAGTTTCCGATTCGATTCAAGGCGTTGCTCCAAATATCCCTAAGGTTCCTCCCGGACTCACAGCCATCATAACATTAAAGCTGTTTAACGAACAATTGCACTTATGCAGGTTCATGCATGTTTTGTCACAAATCAGCTTAATTGTAATTTATACAAATTTTATTAAAAATTCGGATTATAAATATTTCAAGGCGTGCAATGCTCGCTTATTGCGCCATATTGACATCGACAAAATATTTCGAAAACATAAATTTTCTTTTAGTTTCTCCAAAAGCATTTACCAGAATTTACACCGCGTAAAAATTTATCTGCAAAGCCCTAAAATATGATTTTAATGCATTAAAATAGATGATTTATTCATATATCATAGCGTTGAAAAAATCAAACCACGTTTTTGTGAAAAAATTACACCTATAACATGGATACAATGCACATACACGTTTTAGTCCTTACTGTACGATTTGTGAAATTTACTAACAACTATGCTAATATGCTGACTTAGCAATATTAAATAGTAATTACTTTTTAAAATAAATATGAATATTTAATTAAATTTTAAAGATATTAACAATACTGCTTTCATATTCGAAATAACATCTTCCAGTATTGTACAAGGCAAATCGATAGTCGACAATCGATGTTGTCGATGAAAATCATTGAAAGGCAAACAATATATTTCAAACTCGCAACGCCTGGATCGAAAAGGTCCAATTCAGAAGAGGCTAGCTGTGGCACTTCGGATTGACACATTTCATTATGCACATAAAAAAATAGAATTATCAACAAGCAAGCATTTATCAGTTCATAGCCAACGTTAGTTGATTCATATTGTGATATTGATATTTATATAAATAAAGGTAATATTTTAGTAAATAAATTAATTTGTGTACATTGAAAAAAAAACAATTAAATAAATTTGCTAAATCAATAGGTTATAATCAACAACTTGATTGACTTATTTTCACCAATGCAATGACGAGCGTTGCAAAACGTATCTAATGAGATTAGTAAATTTATTAATTCAGTAAGATAATAAGGATATTAATTTCTCCTTCTAAACCTATAATTTAACCTAATGTAGGCCGCTGATTTAATGAACAATTACTCATCAGCATAAGAATTAACAATGAAAATATTAGTTAACATCGCAAGTGGACTTGGACCTAAATGCTTCAAGCAAACTATAATATATGAATATGCTATTTAATTGCAGTTAACTATTGTGATAAATAATATATAGTTAATTTTTTTGTCCAGCAGTCAAGAGAATGACCGAGAACAGTTTGAGCCACGGACACAATTGAAATCTAAATGACATTTTACTTACTACCGCAACACATCATTCCATTGGTAGAACCGAAGCCAAAATTAAAATTCCAATAAATTCATCGACACTATATGCTTTATAATTTGATTGTATGAACATTGCACACGTAATAGAAAATTATGTTCGCTAAGCAAGACAGAACTCGAGGTAGGGTATCTATAAATATATGGCAACAATGGAAAACGTGAAAATATACACCCAATTCTATATATAACTATATGGGCGTGATATACAAATAATAATTAACGACTACATACTAAAAAATTGCTAAGAAACTAAATCTTTTGTTATATTATGTATTATTGTGCTAATTATATAATATTTCTTTTCAAGAACTACATATAGGACTATAATATACTAAAATCGAACTGAGTATCGATCCAATTTCATTATTCATATTGCAATTTTATTTAAATACATCAATATGGAAGCATTTTTTATATTAACGGGGTTGGCATATTCAGTGGGATACAAATAATATTTTTTTTACAATAGCTGCGAGCGGTAACGCGAAAACTTAAAACTATATACAAGTTAAAAGAATATCAATAACGAATCATATGGAAACAATGGTAAAGGGCAGCTATAGGATCATTAATAACTGACATTTCAAAAGTGGTAGTACCTTTACAGTAAGAAAAACGAAGGGCAACTTAATATAAACTATTATTCTTTTAAATTCAAACGTATCTTATATATGTATTTCCTCATAGAAATTACAGAAAATAAACCTTAAATGTAACTATAAAAATGTAATGCCAGTTTTAATAATCGTGTCCCATCAGACCAAACGCCATAAGATAAAAATAATGATATTGAACAATAAAGAAATCACATTAACTCAGACTATTCTAACGTTCGGCCCTGTCTATTATCTTAGGCCAAATTAGAAACAATTCAATGTAGTTGATGCTAATCATAGCATAATTTTAAATAACTTGTACCTAACAAATGAACATATCTTCAGCTTATTATCATTTGTTTGTGACTTTACATCCCTGCTTTCAAAATTAAAAATGACGGGGTATATATTACCTCAGGCTTTTCCAGTGAAGCGTAAGCGTTTATCGAATTATTTTTGTGGTTCACTACAAAAATCGACAAAGCCTAACGATACCAAGCCTATCATAATAGATACAAGTGTTTGGTTAACGTGAACTAGGACATGTATTTGAACGTCCCGTCTTTAATATATAAAGACTTAAAATGCGCAGCCGCGGTACGAAATAATGGATATAAATAATACAACCAACCCCATACTAAACTAGCTGTCGAATAATTTAACAATACGTGTTTAAACGACAAAATAAATACACTATTGCTCATATAACTGTCACTTAGGTGATATATAATAAATAAAAACTTAATATCCTCGAACTAAAACCAAGAATCAGAAATCACTTTACCCTTCTACCAATATTTATTTGTACAAAACAACACCTCCAAGGGTTAATAAAATGCATGCACGTATAAATTTTAAAATTAGAAAAGGCACTTAACGAATATAAAAATAAAAAAAATATAGCCATCTTTTTTTCAATTCATTTTTAACAATATGCTGATTCATATTTATATTTAATAGTAGTCATATTATACAATATGATGTCAATTAGAGAATATTCATAAGGGTACGTTTACACGGCTATTGTGAGACGAAAATAAAAATACTATTTTTCTTAAAACTAACGCGAACTAAGTGGAAGAATTTTCATTACAACTACGATAGTTTTGGTTTCGGTCTGCCTTTGCATGGCAGTGTAAATTAGATTTTGTGCACCGTTTTGAAATAGTTTAATTATACAAAAAAATATATATTAATACGTTAATAAAATTTTACAAATGTGCATTTAGGCGAGACATTGTGAACATTATGTTGAAAATCAATTCCTTTAAAACGATAATTGCAGACATACAGAACGTAGAAATATCGAAGTAATTAAAACTACACTACTTCACGAGGAACTGACTATTATCGGACCTTATTATAGTTGCAAACTGTTTTCCAAAAAGCGTTTTTACTCCATTGCAAAAATAAAAGCTTTTCTTACTTATCATAACTTCGTATAGGACCAACGAATTCAAAGTTTCAAGGACGAAAATACAATTCCCGATGTTTATATCACAGTCATAATACACGGGACACACATTGGCGTGACAATAATACAAGCGTTACATGGGGTAGACCTTGATATAGTTTACTGTAACAATTACAGAAACATGCAACAATTACCTTAATCAATACTAGCAGTAAAATTGAATGTTCAGTACGAAATACAATTCAGCCGTCACTAAATAGCGTTACAAGTTTTATTTGTTAGTGGTAATAAAAATCGGCAACAAAGTAACAAGGCTCAAACACCGAAAGACATAACACTACATTGCACAATAGTATTGTGAGAGAATTATGCTACATTATAAAATGGAAACCGAAACAGACAACCCTATAACCCGTCTAATAAAACAATAAACACCCTATATAACAAAACGTATTAGGGCTCAGCATCGCGAATCAGCGGACGCCCTAAATACAAGTCATTACGATTAAAACTCGCAATCAATGCGTTAAATAAATATAGTGGTACTTACTCTAATAGTTAATAACTTCATTTTATATACTTTTTTTTCATTTTATAATTTGCACGATACTTGATATATTAAAATAGAGTCAACTAGTATTAACGTAGATACATCACATTTATTAAAGTTTCCATAAGATTTGGTGTGAGCGAATACATTTTCCATTCTTTTAAAAAGCGTTCAAAGGATACCAGCTATTGACTAGAGGTCTACGCATAAATATTACGACCTATGCGTTACATGTAAACTGTGTGGATTAATAAATATA
>DWEJ01003400.1:0-10469 GCA_018245835.1 Mysoria sejanus stolli | reverse complement strand
CTTTTGTAGTGTTCGACCCGGGAATCGAACCCGGGACCTCCCGATCGGCAGTCGCACTTGCAACCAACACTACCAACGAGGCAGTTAATTTACTAAATGTGTTCCTTTCGAAACAGTGTGTATAACAAAATTTTTGATGAAATATTATGTATATAATACACTCGTCGCGGAGGCGTGTAATTTAAATTTTTATTTGAAGCCTAATAGTTTTCAAAGATCCATTATTATCAAGTCATTCTACTTCTTTCTTATTTACCACCATGGTTCAATAGCTTGCAATTATTTTATGTCGTTATTATGTATTTCATATGCAAAAGGATAGTTACACGTGAAAAATGATAATACATATGTATATACCGGTCAGTCTCGTAATTCGGAAGCAGACAAGACCGTGAGGAAATCATTTGTTTTATTTAGGACATATAAGGGAGGCCAGTGTAGTTTGCAGTGAACTCGACTGTTTGGATTTTTATTTGGATTTAATACTCCGAATATAACTCTAAATATAAATTTTATAATGTTGGGGGGAGCTGCACTTCTCTGTCTACCTGTCTGTCTGTTAAAGTTTACCTTCCCATTTCCTACTAATGGTGGTTATATCTTCTCTTTTGAAGCCTTACAAATTTTGTAACAAATATATAATTTAAAAGTTGCCATAAGAGAAACTCACATAATCATGTATTGAAATTGAATGGTCCAGTGTATCTCGCATAATGAAAACACGTTTAAAGTCCTATTATTGTGGTTGCGAAAAACTGTTGGATGCAGAAATACTGACTGTCAGTTCTAGCAACATTTCTGAAACGCTTACGTCCACGAACTGGCCTATGCTGATTGAAATGGTGAAGCCGAACATGAAAATACGCTACTAGACACAAAATCATAAAATAGTGAACACGTAACGTTTATAAGGGTTTACTAAACATAGTGTTCAGTCAGTTTCAATTTGTTCTCAAAAAACACTGGTTCTCAGAAAAACCATCCTGACATTGAATCAGGGACGTAATCTACCTTGCTTGAGGCTTACGATATACGCAGGATGTAAATATGGAGATAATTACTGAATATCTAGATTTCGATCTCCAGTTTTGGTTGTGATGCGTGTCATCATAATATGGCTGTTGACGGTGGCTCTTAAAGACCAAAATCTATTATAATAACTTAACGCTCAAACATAAGCGCATATTTAAATTTATGTCCTTTTTAATGCTCTGATATTTATTATAGTTATTTACTTTTTTCATAGTGGATAAACTCTAAATAAAAATTTTGGGCAATCCTGCAATACTGAAAACAGAAAACGAATTTCAGGAACAGTACTTAATGTATACAGTATGTATACAGACAATTACTTATGTATACAGTATGTATACAGACAATTACTTATGTATACAGACAATTTTTATTCAAAATCTTTACAACATCTTTTATGCCCTGAGCCCTCTGCTTGACGTGTTAGAGCTAGCCAGTTTTATGTCAATCTTCAAAGTTCAATGAGTATATAAACCTCGTTAAAATATTTTAAAAAAAGTATATCGGAAATATCGTGTAAAAATATTAATTCATATTTATTAATGTGTCCGTATGCAGCTGCAATATGCAATGGCGATACGTTATTAACAAAACAGAAAGTTGTCGCCGTGAAATATTATTAATATGCTCACTTGGTTATCGGTATGAAAATGAGTCTTAATTGATTAATACTGAACAAGTTGTCGGTTGAATGCTCGTTTGAATTTAAAGGTCCTTCAACAATTCGTTCACAGTTAGACTTTTAAACATTTGTCTGTCTGACTGTCAGTCGTTCAATACGAAGGTTGAGCTCAGCGGCGTGCTATTGGGGAGATTTATCTCTAGCAGTTGACGGAAGGGAATTGATGATAATGATAAAGCATAATATACTGATTCTAACGTAGGCTCCATTACATGTAGGTCATGTTTACTTAAGATTGCGTAATATGTACCAGAATTTACTATTTAACAATCTAATTTAAAGATGGCTTTCCACAACTAGAAGAAATGATTTTTCACTTATGTTGTTTTATATACCTGGAATTTCAATACTTATAATATTGTATTCTAATACAAATAATAATTTAAATATACTAATAAGACTAATGGCTGTCTTTGTGGGAGGCCTATGTACAACAGTGGACTGAGATAGGCTGATGATGTTGGCACTTAATGTTAGTGCTTGCAGAATTATATGTTAGTTCTCAAGTTAGTACTTGCTGAACGATTCTATTACAAGCTTAGAAACTACTCTTAAATACTGTACTGAACGAAACAAGACCATAATTATGTATTTGTCGACAGTTCAACCCTATTTAACTACTCATTTTTGGAGTTGTTTTGACTTTTATATAGAACAGTCTGTTATAATGAGAGTATATAATCAGGCTTGAAATTTGTAGTCATATATTATAATGCTTAGTATGTATTACACTTTAAAAAACTTGTATTAATAGATATATGGTCTTTAATAACGATGAAGTCAATTTCTTCAAAAGTATCAGTAGGCATGTATATTAGAAATAATGTGCAAAAAAAGGAAAAAAAATCAAAATGTCCTTATGACGCTTTGCTATCAGGCAAACACGATAAACGACCCGTGCAACCGGACATTACGCCCTCATTTTTATTTGGCAGATAGACAAAAACACCCTTTTCTTTATATAACACGCACACACACAAATTATGTACGCGAAAGTATGTACGGTGGGCAACGTAATGTGTAACATCTGTTCAAATTATCCACGCAATTTTACGCTCTCGACGATGAGATTAAAGCATACAATCGTCTACATTTTGAACCCGACACATACATAATTTTTTGGTTCACTGTAAATAGGCTGGACAGTACATAGACGCGCTGCGTTCAATAATTAGCGAATGTTTTTTAAACAGAATTCGAAATTTGAAATGAAGTTTTATTCAGCCCGATTGCGATTTTTCAATTCGTAATTCGAATGAGGATGCATTTTTTTTTCAATTTGCATTCGGAATGGCGGCGACGTTCGCTATTTAAAATGGATTAACGCTTTTGTTGTCAATAATGCATGGCGGTTTGTGATATAAATCCAAATAAATCATGGCATTGAAGTGAATTTTTAGTCTATACAGCCTTTTAAAAATGTATTATTCTCACGAAAAAGTTCTTATACAGTGAAGCATATTATAAGTGGCCAGTCCTGTCTGAAGCTTAGGCAGAGTAAGCATCGCTTTAAGCTGAGATCCGAGATATGTACCAAAACTTAGAACTTGCGTTCTTGAACATCGGTTGAACGGGTCTCTTATCCCTTGAGAAGTATTTTTGAGAATTCCATTGTAATGTGAGCTTCTGCGTCCCTCTGTTTCTTATAAAAATATACGATCGGTTGGGTTTTGTATGGGGTTTCAGGGGTCTATGTACTTGGTTGGTTGTTTCATAAAAAGAGTCGAGGGTCCTTAAGGTCTTGTTGAGCTAGACGCGAAGGGCAGAGGGTCGAAGAACAGGATTGCACTGCTTAAGATATACGCTTGTGAATTTTATGCTTTTCAATATCATTGTCAGATTTTTGGTACTATGATATTCATTTGTAATTATTGAAATATTATAAAAAAGATAAATTCATATTTAAGACCACCTGTTCATGGAATAAATATATTTTATTTAAAATCACCGGGATTTTGTATAGAATTCCTGAAAATAAACAAGCAATGACCTACATATATTACTAGTAACTTTAAAACGTAGAACGACAAATGATACCTAATTATATTTGTTTAGGTTTTAAAAATGTAAACATATAATAATTTATTTGTTCCATGTTTGAAATGATAGACCTCAAAACTCGCTTAATATTAGTATAGTTAATATAAAACCGAACGCTTGCGGCCAGAGATAATAAATATATTAACTGTACACTAATGCCGAGCGCATAACTACGATACATACTTGTACATGCCTGGGTAGATTCTTTATTTGAATAGAGCTGTAGAGTTTCTATTACCTACTTGATTTATAAGATTTGTACACGTAAAATAAGATCAGCTGTTTATGGAATATACGTATTATATTTAAAATTACCGGGATTAATGTAGAGTTCCGTAACAAAAACGTTTCAACGTTTATTCTGATATATATTCTCTATGTATTTACCTTAAATTTCGTAAAAAGGGAAATATACTTCCACGCGCTTTAACAAAACGGCTTAGAGAGTTGGAATTTTTAAGTATATTTCTTTGGGAAGTACAAAAAAGACGTAAACACATAGTCGAGACACAGCCATATTCCAACATATTTCATGTACTTCAAGGAAAAAGGGGAACAAATCCAAAAGAAAGGTTTAGGAGAAAGGCTTAGAAATGGGGGACTTTAATGGAGTAGACATTGCAAGACACTTTTGTTTTGCATTAGACGCACAAAACGACATTCAAAAATGGAATGAGACGGACAAAAGTGGAGACGGAGTTATTAGACGGAGAAAAAACGAAAGCTTGTTGTAAATATAACGACTCCTGTATTTTAGGTAGTAACAGTTATACAGATAAAAGTTTACTTAGTCACTTATTTTACTCACTTATTTTAATTTATTTGTTGTTTATCTGCACACTGTACATTAAAATAACTAGTATTGTAGTAACATTGAAATTTTGACGTGTAATTTGAATGTCGTTTTCGTAAATCGTGTATTATACATAATTACATTATTAGACTTATAAGCGTTAAGTTGAATCTTGGGATTCCTCTGAGTTGATGATGATAAGTAACTCTGGCTGCTGCGCTAGAGGTAGTGTGTTCGACGTTAAATACTTGTGAGAAAACACACGTGTTTGTTCTAACCAGATGTACGATTCTATCTTTGTGTATGTATTCATTTTATTAGTAAGTATATTTTCTAGTTAAAGTTTCTAGTAATGGCTCGGAGTTTGGATTTTAGCTCGGTATAGCAATAGCCTTACTCCATATTCTATAGTAGTGCGTTAATGTAATTACCGGAAATTGGTGTACTAAACTCCTCTGTTTACCTCGTCGGGGATTACAGACGTGAAGTTACCTTTGTAGCTTTGTAGTATTCTTTCCAAACTGTATCTAGTCATGTTATTTTAGTAGCTTTAAGAAAATAACGAAGCGGAATAAAATAAAGTTTAGCTAATATTTAGTAAACGTAGTTAATATTTTAACATACTTTTAATATACTCTACGTTGTCTCACTGATAGTTATTAATATTCCTACTATATTGCGAGTAATTTAACTGTCGTTGAAATGTTCAAAATCACAATTTAGTACATTTCAATAATTACAGTCAAATTAAGTGATTCAGAACACTCAGATACTTAACCATACCACTAAAACCATGACACCCCAATCAATCCCTTAACACACATTCCACCCTAACCGTAATCCAAAATTAATGTGAAACTTTAATGAAATACGTTACCTCGACCCAAACACTTGCTGCCCGCCATTACCAAGATTGCGTGATCCGGCCGTCTACGCCTCGTCTAGTCGGCTAGCCACACGTCCAACCTATCTAGATCTATGCAAACGTATTCAACCTCTGTCACATCGCCTATTTATTCCAACACCAGCGAAGCGGGGGAGCTCATCGCAAACTGGACGAGACAGTCGACTATCACGCGTCCAGAATCCAAAGAGCCGTGGAAATCTATTCACTAGCCCCGCGCCAGTGAGAAACTAACGCGCGGCGGGAGGGGCGGCAGTTCTCGCGGGCTGGACGAGACGTGTAGTGTGTAGTGCTCCTGACCTAGAGACGATAGTCGCCACTCTAGGTCAAGGAAGGATAGACGCACACATCGATGCATTGTGCGAGCTGATAGGCCCCGACCGCATATAGCAGCTGCTTTGCGGTTAGCCCGTGTGATGTGTGTGAGAACGTGATATACGAGTGTTAAACATACACGATGTTATCTACGCGCAGTTTGATAGGAAATAAGGAAGAATATTTTGAAAATTTTGCAGGCAATAATTATATCAGTTCTGTTAAATTAGGTCTGTATTGTAAGATGGCCTGTTGAAACACAAGATCAAGATTTGGTGTACAAGCTTCACTGATATAAGAACGCACGGTCGATTGAAACAATTTTTAATTCATATCGATTATGCGTCATAAAAATCGCATCAATTATCACGGTGTATTTCGCTGGCTGGCTGTTGGTGTATAAACTTTTCAGACCACTGTGAAGAATCCCAGGGCGTTCCCCGTGATTAATTCCTCCACAGTTACCACAGATAACAGTTCATGTAATGAACGCTAGTGTAGATATTGTTTTATTGACTTACAAAATAAGGAGTGATGCAACAATTTTTATATTGGAACATTCTAACGTAACGTTACATTCTAAAAATTTCAAAGGACGTCTGATTTTTATAGGATACTACGTAACAGCGAGCTGGTAATCCCCGAAGAGGTGTGCAGAACCATTTATCGTTCCAATGTTGGAACGTCAGTCTCCTCTCAGAATAAGAGTGTTAAGGCCGTAGTCTGCCACGCTTACTAAATGCGGGTTGGCAGAGTTCACATGCCTTAGAGAACATTTTTTTTATATTTGTTAAGCGGTGCGCGCTAAGATTTGAACCCGGGCTCCCGGAGTGAGAGATCGAATTTCAAACCACTAGGCTATCACTGCTTATGCCATGCAATGTCATGTGTTACTAGTTACCTATTCTCATACATCGGGTACAAATCAAGAATTCCTAGCCTCTACTGCAAATTTTTAAGCTAGAAAATCCCAATAATACCCTGGGAATCGAACCCAGGACCACGCGATCAGTAAATCCGCTTGCAACCTCTCGACTAATGAGGCAGCCAACGAGTCGATACAATTGAATTGTTATTTTAATAATACATGGATAATAATATTATTATTTTGTTATTACAACAATAAAATATAGTCAATATTTTGCTCGTTCTTAGTTATGTTATAGGGATAGAGTTCTTAATTAACTATTAAATTATTTTCGATTAGTTAATTATCCACAATAAATACATTTATTAATGTATCGTTTGATGATATTAGTCATGCTAGTTACGCTATATGCTTATCTAGACAAAGTAATTAAGCGCAATTTATCTTTTAAAGGTTAGGTTTATCATCGTATATACATAAGGCATTTATTTAATATATAATAACAACCATAAATAGAAATCTATTTGTATAGTTAATTATTTGAATGCTTCGTTGATCGTGTTAATTGCAACTGCGATTGTTGATAGGGAGGTCCTGAGTTCGATTCTCGGGTTGGGCACTACTGAATTTTACTAATTTAGATTTTCTAGCAGTGGCTCGGTGTCTGGAAATGTGTCCGGTGCATCGCAATAGGCTCACAGACTATTCCCTAGTGGAACGTAAACGTAACTGGTGTAACGTGGGAGTGTACTACACACCTCTGACTACCTCTTCGGGGATTACAGGCGTGAATGTTACGTTTTTTAGAATAATTATTTATCATATGTAATTCCTATGGTAAGTGGTAGAGGTCGGAAAACTTCAGCGCTGGACCTAGTGCTGAACACCTTGCGAGAGGCTACGCCCCACAGTGGAACAATACAGGCTGATCTGACGTTAAGGTGATGTGGTCGTTACTATAATGAAATGAAGATGATTTCCAGTGCATATTTCATATCAATTAGTGTCTGATTTTTTTTAATATGAAGCGTTCATGTCTTAAATGAAATGTTCATGCATGTTTAAATTTTAGCTGTTATGTGTAAAATAAAATAGTTTTTAAACTTTTGGTAATAACTAGTTATTAAACTCGTAGTAAAAACATTTAGTACAAAAAAAGAATTGATCACAACAAATTTTAGGTTGTCTAATCCATATTTATGTTTAGTTAATTTCATTTGAATCTCTTCCTCCTATTCCTATTTTTGCTCAGTTGTAAGTCAGAATTACAAAGTCAAGAATAAAAGGTCAAAGAGAAGAATTAATCCAGGAAGTTAACAGTTGTTGAAGTTGCAGGCTAAAGAAAAACAAGAGTTTTGACCGAAACTTTTGGCAACATAGTAATGGACTAGAATTAACCATGTTAGCTACTTATCTATGATAGTGTGTCTCTGATAGACACTTGTAGATGTTTCGTTGGAGGTGCTATAGCAGTTCAATATTTCTGATCTGTCTCCGCTATGTTATGAAGACATTAATATCTAAATATATGCATGTTCTACAATTTTTATCCTTTGTTGTGTGCGTGTGTGAGCGCGCAGCACTGTGCGCGTGTGCGCGTGTGTGCGCGTGTGTGTTTATTGATGCGTATACGTACACGTAAGTGGTCGTGTACGCGTGTGTGTGTGTAGCGTTCAGCGGTATAAACAAAAACCTACCTCAAGAAATGGCAACGGTTCAAATTGGTTTCGTCTCATAAATTTCTATACAATATAGTTTAAGTATTTATCTGCACGCATACACAACGGAAAATGTATAGTTAACTGTAAATTTGATCATTTGTAAAAGTTTAATGTTGAATAGACACACCAATGTGGGGCTTGTAGTCATATAAACTTTATTATCTTAATGCTATTTAAAGCATTTTACTACACGATTTTGCCAGTGTGCACACACAAACGTGCACCATAGAGAACGCACATAGATATAAATAGTAGCAAAAGTCAAGGGATGGAGTGCATCGGGGTGAACGACCGCCGAAACGCCCGAGCGGCAAGGTCACACACACTAACACATGGCGCGGCCGTGAAATTAGAAATACTAGTGCGTCCGTGCCAGGTCGATAGATGTCCGAGTCTATCGATATTATTTGTGCCAGTATTTTGTTTACCGAAATTTTTATGTCGTCACATTCTTGTTTATCAATTTTTTTAATTGAATTTCCCCGCTGCTCTGTTGTTATACGTTTTTTTTACGTTGTGCGATGTTTTACTATTATTATTTCTTTAAAGATAGAAGTGAACAAAAACGAAAATGTTTAAATACACATTACTGTACATTACGCAATTAGAATACCCATTTATATACAGCAACAGGCCATTAGGCGCAATATAACAATATACCTAACTCATTACACTCCTACCAAAGCGCAAGTGTATTAACAATTTAAATGTTCACTACTTTTGAATAAAGCATTTGGGTGGAGCGTTGAACTCTTAAATTATACAAGTGCTATGTTAATACCGAAATTTGTTTACTTCGAATAGTGTCCGTCCAATCCGGCGTTGCTGAATTAGCGGCGCACGGCGAGCGCATGCTAATGCGTGCGCACGGTGGGATTTTTAAATACAAGATGCACGAACTAACGCTTCCTGGCAACACTATGTTACACATGCTAATTTTGGCTTTATGATGATGTTTAACACGATAAGCCCCGTGACGTGAGCCGGCTGACGATTCGATATTTAATGTCTGACACGCGAAACAAAAATCGCAAAGAGGAAGTCGTTTCGACCGTCAGTTTTATTGCATGCACGCATCTAAGCATATCAATTTTAAAATGCAAGAATTTATTAAGCTTCGTTAATAAGATTTTTAATAAACATCTGATTATTATAGTATAGTGCATAAAGTGTACATTAAGGTAAAGGGCATCAGCAAAAAGATTGTGTTTTTTTTTATTTATTTTGTAATAAATTTCGTAAACAACTTAATTAAATGCGTTCTCCTGAACACAAAAACGGGTAGCAATGTTAGGTTCGCCAAGTAATGTTCTCGCCATTATAATTGCAGTCAATAACATTATATCGTTTGTTCCAAGGCTAACTTGATTTAATTTTAGTTTAACATGCAGTCCGTGCATGTCACATTCTCATTTAAAGTATTTTGCTGATAATAAATCGAATAGCTGCTATCTGACATATATGTATAATGTATTCCTATGTTCCTTACATTTTTCTATATATATTTTATATGTTTCTAAATAACTTGAGTAAATAATTATATATTATTTTTCATATATGTTCAATACTTAGTGTAACTGATTGCTGAATTGGGAGTTCTGAGTTCGATTACACTTTAGACAAAAATATACATTTGTAGAAGTTTGTGCATAGAAATTGGTGTATATGTGTCAAGTTTCCACTGAACAGGCTCTGATTCATTTGAGATCATGAAATGAGAAAGAAACATGGTAATTTTTCTAAATTATTATTACTACTGAGGGTAGGCAGGGAGAAACGAGATTTAAATATGTTTACTCATACAGACCTGATATGTCTCTTTTAAATTACTATTATAACACGTATTTGATAATTATTATTCTTTCAAATTCTCGAATATATTTCGAACATTATAAAGTACATAAATATCGAAAACAGAAACGAGTTTTTGATTGTCAACCGTCTAAATACTACTGAT
Source organism: Mysoria sejanus stolli (assembly GCA_018245835.1). NCBI lineage: Eukaryota > Metazoa > Arthropoda > Insecta > Lepidoptera > Hesperiidae > Mysarbia > Mysarbia sejanus. Next base: position 157 of record DWEJ01003400.1, on the reverse strand, counting down.
ACAGGAAATTAACCGGTTGCTATCGATAGATTGAGTCACAACACTCATAAAATGGCTGTACTGCAGTTGACAGTAAATTATATTGTATTGCTTGTCATGACGTCATTTTTAAACAGGTATTAGCTGTTCAAATAGCGCTTTGCTTTAAATTTTTTTT
>DWEJ01003399.1:0-10469 GCA_018245835.1 Mysoria sejanus stolli | reverse complement strand
ACAGAATTAGAAAAACGTGTTTGTTTTATAATAAAGTTAAGTAAGTTAAGTATTTCAAGTAAAAATACGTCAGAAAATATTTTTCTGAAAAAAACAAATCCGTCTTTGTTCTACGACTGCGACGATTTTTTCTTTAAAATGTAATTAACTAGATGACGATGTTTTAACGAGCATTCGGAATACATTATGAAAATTATTTATGGATTGAGTACAATCTGCTAGTCTATCTGTTTATTATTTTATTAAAGCATTACCCGCCATCTTGGGAGGGAATCAATTATAATTCCCATTAGATTTAGGCGGGGCCGGTCGATTTATGGACGCTGTTGAAGAATGCACCGCGTAGAATGCACCTTGTCCGTGCAACTGTTTGTAATCTACTAAAAGACCATTGATATGTAATTGAACATATGATTAATGCGCTAATTGTGCTTTTGTGGCGTCGAACGTATTCTACTCCTGACAGTTTAGCCTCTATTTCGTTCTGTGGCAGAAATAAATGAACATTAAAATTGATAATGAGAAAAAATACGTAACTTTAATTGGAGATAATTTAACATTTAATTGTAAACTAAATATACGTAGCTTATTTCATCAAACGTAACATATAACAAGTATTTTCCCGAATGGGTAGGCAGAGGAATGTTGTACTCTCACTTTTCATCCGTTGTGTTATACATTCCACAGTAATTTTTTATCAAACTATATACATAAGGATCACTTGTATCGGGCATTCACTTTTATAAAGAGGTTTTAGATCCAACTCGATATTGCACAAAATGGTTTTGTGAAAGGAAACTAATGATATGCTGCTATTATTATTATATACCTTATTACCCTAAGCATTTTTATAAATCTTATTTCAATCATTAAAAAATTAAATTCTACACGACAACTAAAGCATATTTTCCCATCCATAATGTCACAAATGTTAAGAATTAAATCAACAATTACCGTAATGTTGTCAATTTAATTGGACGAGCTAGACTAGCTAGCGAGCGGGTGAAATTTTAAATATCGAATGTCACGACAGAGAGCGAGCGGGCGCGAGCGGGCGGCGATCGATGGTAACGTCTTTATCCTAAACACGACGCACGAATATGTCACCTGTTATTTGAGACTTAGCATTTTTCATTTAATCAAACAAAATGAAATCGAAATCAGGGTCCGTATATCAAGGGAATATAAAATAACAATAGGTCTGGTAATATAGAGATACTTCATAGTCAGTGCTTTTTTGATTACCTCTTACCGAACGTAGTGTGGTTACATACTGCAGTGTGCATTATTTTGCTGCTTTATACGATTGTACATAATACTTTAAATAATAAGTTGTCAAGTTCACCAGTTAATTCATGTACATACTAATACATGTATAATATGTAATATAATGAACAAGGTAAGGAGAGTCTGTACTATGTTAATGTCTATTTTTCTTTCTATACGTACTTTTTAACATATATACAGAAAATATTATTACACCTAGGTAGAACAAATATTCTTGTACGGCACATTTTGGTACCCCAGAGGAATCCAGCACAAAAACCCTTACTCAGAAATCAGCCAGACTACTATTATATTAGAATACGTAAGATTTTTATTTTGTTTATATATTCAAATAGATCGATATAGTTTTATACTTAATCTTAAAAACCGTTGATTACAAAACGTATTAATTTGTTTGTACTCTTCAATGCGATACCTTTATAATAAAGCCGTGACAAACTATATACAATATTAAACGGCATTTAGTTAGTTTCGTATTTTTATACTTACTAGTGATTGATGAACATGTAACGTACAAGGCGTGGAATGATGCGAGGTTAGTACGGTTTGATCGTACGAGTGAAGGCTTGTCCGAGCGAGAAGTGGCGAGCTGAGCAAGCCGCTGAGCAAGCCGCTGAGCACGAACGTGACGGCCGGACGGATCGATGTCAGCGTCGTTATTCGGACGTCAGCCTTTGACGACGTCGCGCCACCACCCTCCGCGCTGTACCCTCTAACAGCGAAGCACATTCAATTGTTCCATTACAATTCTTATACTGTTCTAATTCGATGATAATTTTGTTCGTCCGCTTATAAATTTCATCCGCTATATTATTTAGCATGCTAGAGCAATACCTTCGTGTGTTTACTTCTTTAATTCGTTATATTTTATATGTAATTGTTACATTCTTCTTAATTTTTTTTATATAAACAATCAAATCATAATCATGTTATATGCATTGGTTGTATATTAAATATGTATAAGGGAAAAATTGTGTTCTTTCAGTGCAGTAATAACTTAGTTATAAAGTAGGTATCCGGCAAATTTCGTTTCTCAATATGTATGCACCTATTACATTTCCGAGGCATGTCTTTGTAAGATAACACGTTACTGGCTATAATGACGAAAGATAATATTGTGAGAGAATTTTCTCACCCACCACTAAGGTTACCCATCAAGGTTACCCACTGTTATACCTAAGTCATGTAAAGTATGCCACTCCGGAACTGGCTGACATGAAAATCAGAAGCGTTAAACTTGTTCATGTTGAAAGAAAACACTTGTCCAACTGTGGGATGCTGAATGATTTGACGACAATCAAAGATCAGAAATGCAAGAGCAATTGCCCGGTTAATCCAAATGAAACAAAGAAACACAGTATTAGATATATTTGTCGGTAAGAAGTTCAACAAACCATGAGAAACTGTTACTCGAAAATCGCTTTAAAACGGTACAACTGCTCACAAATTTATGTTTTTAAAAATATATGTGATGTTACTTAAAATTTAACATTTACTTTAATACTAAATAAGTTGGAACGACATTATCCGAATGAGAGACAGTGGCGACAGTAGGGGCGACTCATCGACGGCTGCCTGACTGACTTAGCGTAAACATTTGTGTGTACTAGCGACACCCACGCGAGCCATCAAGCACAGCACATACGAATTTACACACAATACCCCGAGTGCAGTAAGATGTTTGCTACATGTGCAATAAACGTAAATTTGCCACGAGACACAACACGATACTTCGAATGCTTTTCAGACACTAGCTCCATTGTTTGTTTATTGAACAAATTTCACATAATATAAATTAAAAAAATGATTAATACGACTGTCTTGTTGGTCGTGTTGGCTGCAAGTGGGACTGCCTAACGGGAGGTCCCGGGTTCGATTCCCAGGTTGGGCATTACTAAATTATTCTAATTTAAATTTTCTAATATTGATTCGGAGTCTGCATATGTGCTCGGTGTATAGCAATATCTTCACCACCTATTCCATGACGGTACGTAAACGTAACTGATGAAACGTGGGAGTGTTTTGCATTTCTGTGCCTACCTCTTCGGGGATTACTGGCGTGAAGATACTTTACAAAAAGATGACCTGGCGAAGTATAGTTGAGGGCCGCGAGGTATAGTTGAGGGAGCGCGACGCAGACGGCAGCTCGGCATAGTCATTATTATTGTTAAAAATAAAATTAGAATAATTTTATATTATTACAACTAAAATTATTCTTTATTCGTAAACCTAAAATATATAAAGATTAAAAAAATTATTTCCATTAAAAAAGATACAGACAGGTTTTTTATAGCAGAGCGTGGTTTCGATCCACGGACCTCTGGGTTATGGGCCCAGCACGCTTCCACTGCGCCACTCTGCTGATGAATACTATGACGAAATTGTTCTACTCATCATTTACTGCGAGTCATAATAACATTGATTTATATGTTAAATATTTATAATAAACTGTGAATTTACTCTTAATATGGATGATATAACAATTGAGAGTGTATATACCCATAGAACATTACTTAACACAGCAAAATTTTTCTTCAATACGAATATATCTATAGCTCACCGTACTTCAATAAATTTCGAATTTCGATAATGACTAAAAACAAAAATGTACTTCGATTAAAAATATTTGTCCAGCTCGCTTATGATTTAAGCATCACTCAATCATTTAAAACACAGAACATTAAATTCGTTTCGGAATATTAAATATATTTTCCCAGTATAAACTCGCTCAGAACTCAAAGAATAGCGATTTATTACAACCAATATTGTAACATTTATTAGCTTATAAGCACACAACTTGATAGAACACGCACTGTCTATCAAACGTAGATACAAGTTGAGCGACTCGTTGGCGGAAAGACATTTGACAGCACCAGTGTCACCTTATTATCGTACGTCAAGAGGTTTTAAAAACGTATCGGTACATGTCACCGCACTGCGACAACGTAATGCAGCTCATTAAAACTTTGTTTTGCGGTCTTATTGCAATTGATACCGGGTCTCTGGTTATATTTATGTACAAAGGTTCCGTTTTATATTTACTTACAAAGAAAGGCAGTAAACATTTTGCTGTAACTGTGAGTGATGTTAACTTCGAATGAAATTCAATATTTAAACAACAAAAATTCCAGATAATTCAAGATAAGTATAAATAAGTATATGTAGGTCCTTAATTCTCAAATTTGAATATAATTAGAAAATTGCAGAACTTTGGTAATATACCGATGTGATTGAACAAGGATTCTTGCATTAATAATAAGCCCTGATTAAACCACGTCGGTTTTTTTGTTTGATTATCAACTTGTATTTTTTACAATATAGAAATATAATAGTTTAGGAAATCTACTCCCAAATAAATTTTGATTTGTGATTCCATACTAAAATGGAACAATGTCACAATGCTGTACAATAACCCTTTAATAAAATAATCACATTATTCCTTGAATTCAACTGGAAACTGTTACTGCTAATAGAGTGGTAGATAGTTTTATGCAAATATGTACAGTACAGTTTCCCAGTAATAAGGCCCGGCGACTTGCATACATTATCGATCAACACGAAACAAAGTATTCCGAGCTGAAATAATTCGCATTCGAAGCGTATTTTATGCCCCAGTTCGCTGACGGCCTCCGAGACGTCACCGCTTAATATCTATGCACCACGCGATTAACGAGTTATTTCCACCCCGCGACGATGTCACCACCCCATCCCGCCCTCGCCATCCATCTTCCCGCTGTATCTTCGCCTTGGGATTTATGCACATCTGACTTTGCAGATGCTGTCGCCACGGGACGAGGACGACGATGACAGACATCTATGTATCAAGTGCAACGCCACCATAGTCGGTCTTGAAAACTACATCAAGCATAGGAAACAGAGATGCGGCAAGGCTAAAAATGACATAAAGCCCGAAATACCAATGGACTCTTTAGAACCGTCATACAACCTGGGCGCTGATGTTTTTTTTCAATCCTTGGAACTGCAAAGCAGTGTTAAAAAGTCTACCATGTCGCGACTTACCCCACCTACACCATTATCTAAAATCAATGTAGATAGAAAAAATACTCTAGCTATTCCATCCACTTCAAGAGAAATTCCCAGAATGAGTCCTCTAGAAAATAATTTAAGAGGTGAAGATTGGATCGGTGGACATAGTTTGCGAATCGGATGCAGTGAAGACAATCAGACAAAACTAATAAATGCCGTAGCCAGTATAAGTGGGGCTGTAAAGAAGGATATTCAAGCAACAACATATGGTATAGAAGCATTCAATGATTATAAAGGTGATGATGATTCTGAAGAGTCTGAAGATTCGGAGGAAGATGACGAAGAAGAGCCCGGCCATACTAGTAAATGGAAGCCACCTCCAAACTATACTGGTGGAAAATGGAGACCAGCTTCTCCTGATCATGAGGATTGGGATATTCGAGAAGAACAAGAGCACACGGGCGGTAAATGGAAGCCCTTAATTGTAGCTGAAGGAAACGAACGAGAAGAAGACTACGACGCTCCGCCTCCTGGTCACACCAAAGGTAAATGGGTGCCGGGAGCTCACGAGAAAACTCAAATAATGCAAACCACTATTCAAACTAAAGGTGCAGTACAATATTGGTGTGGACCTTGCAACAGACGGCTTGGCTCGAGAGCTATTTATGATAAACACCTGATGTCCAATTTACATAAACGAAAAGTCCTACCAGAGCAAGAGCTTGAATTTTCTGGGCACCTAGAACCAATGGAAAATATAACAGATAAAAGAATTTCCAGGCCATCAACCTTTACTAATGACAGTATATATTCACATCCACAAAGAAAAAGACAAAAAATATCAGAAAGTATATCACATGCGAAAATTGAAAAACAGAAAAGGAAACGTAAACCCATCTACGTTCAGTGTTCTGGGTGCAAGTCGAGAGTAAGAATACATCTGATGGGAAAACACCTTATATCACATTACCATTTTCGAAAAGCTGTAAACACCCAAACTGTAGTTTATCAACAGCTAATATTAGATAATATTGATGCAATCGTTCACCAATCTCCATTTCAGTGCAGCCCTTGCAAATTTTATACGAACTGGATGTCAAATTTTACGCAGCACTGGCTGTCTGAAAAACATGAAAATAAAATGAAATCGATGGATGGCACATACTGGTGCTCCTTTTGTAAATACGAAAGCGAGACGTCAGAGGAAATGTTATATCACTTATCCAGTTCAGAACACAGTGAAGTTGTAGCTGTTATTAACAGATCTATGCCTATAATTATTAGGAAGAAAACTATTCTTCGATGTGAAACTTGTTCGAAAAAATTTCGTTATAACATAGAAATAAAACAACATTGTAAGAAAACTGGCCATGAAATAACGCATTCAGCGTCTGATAATTATCAAGAACTGCACAAATGTCAGCATTGTAATGACAAGTTTAAAACTTCCCTAACTTTGGCAGCGCATCTTAAATCTAGGCATAAGCAGAAAGCATTTTTCTGTTTGGTGTGTTCGTTAACATTTACATCTTCAGAAGACGCTAAAAAACATCGGCAGACTTCAGAGCACAGAATTAAACGAAAAGAGAATTTGAAGAAACGTGGTATCCCTGTTAAAGATTGGAAGAAAAAATGCCCTTATTGCACCGAAGAACTTTTTCTCAATAATTTGTTAGAACTTAAAGATCACATTAGAAGGGTGCATCCTAATTTCAAAAAAAGGTAAGTGAGTCTTTTTTGTTATTACTTTTAAGTTTATTTATGTTATTAATTATATATTGATATATTGTCAGGTGTCCGAAGTGTGGAAAGTCATTCATCTTTTCTCAAGAAGTAAGCCGTCACATAAAAGAAAATGCTTGTCAGTTCCCAAACGTCAGCAACCCCAGCTCCTCCTTATGGAGCTGTAGCCAGTGTCTCTTTACCACTGATTCTCAAGCAGAATGTTTTTTCCATGAAGTTTTACACACTGAGCCTATTTCGGAAACTCGTGATTCTGATAATAGTCATAAAGTGGTAAAGAAATATCCTTGCCCTGTTTGCCAAAAGACATTTAAGAAACCTTCTCTACGCGCACATATAAGGCAGCATACATTCGAAAGACCCTTTGTTTGTTCTGTGTGTGGGGCAAATTTCACAAGACAGTGTAGTTTGACAAATCACAAAAGAAATGAGCATAGCAATGAAAAGGTCAATTTGCCTACGTCATCCAAAGCTGCTGAAAAGAAAGTAACAATGGAAGGAGACACATGCCTGAAATGTAAGAAGAAGCTGTCCAGCAAGCAAGTATAAATTCATTATTGCATACCTAAAACGAATTGTGATTTAGCATTAATCAAAAATAATTCCGACCGGATACCTTGTGCACCATTCGGTAATCATAACATGTGACATGAGAATTTTAGATGTTTTAAACTCCTCAATATAAGACCATTCGGACGCACATTGTCAAGTCATAAATCAGTTGTTGGTGGGCTCTGGTGGCTGGTTAACAAAAATAAACGGCGCGTCACCGCGAGCCGCGCGTCGACATCAATTTGCGGCGATAACGGCGCGTGCGGCGGATGCGCCCGTGTCACCCGTCACACAATTCCTTCACAAATATCGGGAAACATTCATAATTTGACACGAGCGCTTTGATAGTGCGCCGGCGCGACACATTCCGCCACCCAGCGTTCCCAGCGATGACGTTTTTATTCTCAAATGTAATAAATCCCCCCCCGGATGCCCAGTATTTTGAGCGACGCGCGATCAAAACATTACTGCAGAAATACGGCGACACTTGCATTTTATCGGACGCACGTGTTCCTCTTGTAACTTATGGGGATTTACAGGTTGATGTGATTGTGTTGAACCGCCAGCAGTTTGTTATAATTATGTTAGCATTCCTCCATTTTCATCTTTCGAAATAACTTGACATCATTTAAAATGACGTAACATTTATCTTGTCTGTTCTTTGATTACAAGTCATTAAGAAATAGAGCATCATATCTGATGCTACATTATATTGCGCCCTAATTTCTATTTTTCAACGAAAACCCAAGCAGTAAATCAAGCAGTTGACGAAAGAAACGGAATGTATCAAAAATAACATCGAGATGATTGCGACACTGAATTTTCTTATGATATATCTTCACATCTTCACAAAAAATCACTCTTTTTTACTTTTAACATAACCATTTTGCTTTTCGACCAAATGGTTCAGTATCCATGAAATTACATATGGTATATAATCTGAGTTGCATTTAAGTTCACAGAGCCCCAGATGTAATTCACACCGCAGCATGAATCAGCCGGCACCTCAATAGCCCAAGTTCGCACATATCGCGGCCATTCCATCCCTGATGAGCCAAGTTAAACAATATCTTATGCGTTATTGCCACTGCATTAATGCACTCGCCGCACTAGCGCCCTCCGTCGGAGACCGTCAAGTACCGAGTGTTGAAACATTCTGACTCTCATTTGAATATTCTCATTTTCTCCTCGTATTTGAAATAAGTAACTATCTTATTTAACCTCCAACAGTATCTAGTTCTGGATCTGATCGATTTCTAGGTTTTTATATTACGTATAGGTACTTCTGTATATAACTATAATACAGCGGTAAATAGACATGGATTGCACGTACATTGCATGAATACTATATCAACGTACATTACACTATTTTACACATACATTACATATGTAATCAACACTGTTACATGAGCGTCTATTATTGTAATGCTGAATACAGCGTATATGGTGCTGATATAGCGGAGAATACATAGAAGTGTGACATAAACATGTTTGTATTACATATTCCCATATGAGTGATTACTAACGAATTCATATTGTGGCTTCATATTGAAGTTCATATTGGGACTGGCCAATTATTGTAGCTGATAACTTTCCTGACCGTTGAGCAGGAAGATACGGGTTTGATTCTCAATATGAACGAATTATATAGTAGTGATGATCACTAAAACCTATATTTTGTTGGTACTATTTAGGTGTTAACTTCTCTGTAGATATAATAGTAAGTTATTAAAATATTGATAAGTTATTCGATTATTTTAGCACTGGCTAGTTACAGTCCTTCAGATCAGATTTTCATATTTAAATTAACCTTATACACATTTTTTGGTGTGTTTATTACTAGAACATTCATAGTAATAGATATAAATGTATTGATTTATTACAGAATTCGTAAAAGTTATAGAACAATACGTAAACATAACTTTACGCCTGTAATCCCCGAAGAGGTAGGCAGAGGAATGCAGATCACTCCCACGTTTCACCGATTACGTTTACGTCCCAATATGGAATAAGTGGTGAGCCTATTGCCATGCATCGGGTACATATCCAGACTCGGAAACACTATCAAAAAATCTAAATTAGATAATTATGTAGTGTCCGACCCGGGAATCGAACCCCGGACTTCCCGATCGGCAATCACACATGCAACCAACACGAGCAACGAGGCAATCAGTTATAGAATAATAAAGCGTAGTAAATATTCTCCATTCCATTATATTTGTCATATAAAATCTATAATACATATATCGTATCAAACATTTACCTACCAGGAGTTTTTTTAGCTACATGGCAAATATGACTCATAAACTCCGATTAAAGAATGTAGAAATGACTATTATGATGTAATATAAAAAAATGGCGCCAAGGCCTGTGACATGAGCTCGCTTGTTGTACGCAATTAATTTTTGTCACTTTCAATTTTTTTTATACATTAATTGTCTCGGCTACCGGCCAGTCAACCAACTATGCATTAATTTTATCGCAATCGACTTTAAAATGACCTGTCACGTTATTTTAAGACGTTAATACGTAACGAAATTCCAAGTCTTTTATTAAATACAGATTTCAACAATGCAGGATGACATTTGAAACTCCGAACATAAACATAATATTATGAACTCAGTAATATAATAAGGAATCGTTAATATAATAAGGAATCATTAATTATTTAATATAATAAGGAATAGAAATTCATACGATTACGAATAATAACTCTGCGCTTTTATTGCTCAACGTTGAAGTCATTCAAATGAAACTTGATATTGAGCACATAGTTTGAAGTAGGGATGTATGGATATGAAATTTCGGATAAGGATTGGATACATAGGAATAATTATAATATCGGATTCGGATACGGATACGGATATGAAATTATTTCGGATTATCCGATAGTTTCGGAT
>DWEJ01003398.1:0-10471 GCA_018245835.1 Mysoria sejanus stolli | reverse complement strand
CTGTAATAGTTACGGAATAATCGTCTGTGCATACTTAACGATTAGACCCGGTATACGAGATAGCTTCTTCATAATTGTCGTGATTATACGTGATAGCATTAAAACATTTGCGAATATTGTATTGCAACTTAACCGTTTAAATTTTATATTGTTTTCGTATCAAGAGAATTAACATGTTAAAATTGGCTTTTATAGGGAACACGGGTTCTATCTATTATAATCCTGAAGTGACCCAATTATTAGCATTGGAGCCTATTCGCTATCGATATTCATTATGACAGTCTGTTCATATTAGAATAGTTTGAAGTTATGGAACTCACAAAAATAACTCAGAGCTCAGGTGGCTATGGACTTTTTTATGGTCTTATTATCTATCTTTTACAAACTTGTTGGTATACGTTGGGTCTATAATTTCAATTTTGGTAGGTTATGAAATATTAAACAACGTGATAGACATTTTGGCTTGGAAAATAAATAAAGATATTTTTTCGGGTCATAATCACCTGTTGTATTTAGTCATATGTATATGATGATGATTAAAAGAAATCTTATCTTTTTTAAACCCAGAAAATTAACCATAATTTTAAAATGGAAGCAATACTAAATTCAAGAACAGTCCATAGTTATATCTTTCGTCCAGCGCAGAGCTTATTATGGCGGCCACCTAAGGAGTGACTTCATCAATCTCAGTGACCAGTTACGAAGGACCTTAACAAAGAGTTATGGGTTTTTATGTGTGCTCGCTACTATGTAGGAGAATTATTGCCTCAATTTAATGACCACGCGGTGATTAGACATTGCCATTCCACGGCTATTGCACTAACGAATAAATCATGTTCAAAATAACCAGTACCGATCAAATACCAGACACAATAAATCCACACAGTACATATATATTTTATTTGATATCACCATGGAACGAAATTTTATTAGAGATTATTTTAATTGATAATTGTTATTAATTAATAAATACATAGTTAAATATTTATTCGTTGAATAAATTTTGTCGAAATTGACATTACAAGCTCAGTCCGCACTGTAGTATACAGCATAGTGCTGTAACATAATACGAAATTAATTCAAACAGCCAGAACCTTTGCCTCTACAATTAACGTGTTTCGACAAATAACTATTCATATTCTCCTTAAGTTACTCTCTTGGTAAATAAATCGACATTCTTGTTTGCTATTACGACAAAACCGACGTCCAACTTTGATGCACACTACGTCCAAAATAAAGTTGATGACCAGCAATGTTATTTATTTGTTAAGTAATTTATATAAGGTTAGTTACTGTTTTATTGACCGTATTAAATCAAGCCCCAATAAGGCAGCCATTCATGTTTATTTTTACGAAGTTTCTGCTCGGTATGTTCAATAAATTATCAACGTGGTCACTTTTATCACGGGGCTACGGTATCATTTATCAGACGTTACACTTATATGGACTGTCCAGCAGTATTATTTCGATGAATTGTTTTTCAATTGCCCTTATATGAATTCTAATATTTCGTGTACCTATTGTATCTCATAACATGCTTTTAAATTATTTACAATGATCATTAATAATATCCTGTTCCTATTGAACCATGCTTTATATTAAATGGTTAAAATGTTGTTTCAATGTACATATGTATTGGATTTTGAGTCACAGATTATCTACAGATTCAGTTTTTTCTCTAAATAACATGCCATTTCTTTTACATATTTTTTTTGTTTATGTATTTCCTGCTTCGCCCTATTACAATGTCTTGAGTTGAAATAAATACCTTCCAGAAATTAGTATCAGATTTATCGTAATTATTTTAATTCCCGACAGCAGCATATTGTTTTGAGTTTGAATTGCTTTTTGATTTAAGGTCCAATATTAAATATACATATGTCACTTAGTAGTACGTCATTTAGGCAGTTCAGGTTTTAGCGCGCCATTAGAGTTCTTAATTTTCATCGCCGTGGCGCATCTATAAAAATCTTTCACGACCCACAAATTGGTCTGTATTCCTTGGTTTTATTGATTGACAAATGCAGATATCAATTGCCTGCCCGTGATTGGACCCAGGCGCTAGCTCTTACTGAAGACCAACGGAACGAATTCACATACATTTCATATTAATTCAAAAAGTTATTTCGATAGAGAATATGACTTTCTATTTCATGTTATATTATTCGTGGCAATCGTTTTATGTAATGTTTTTTTTTCATTTACATTCGCACGTATTGAATCATCTTACGTAGGGAGATAATTTTATTTATTGTATTTAATGACTCCTTTAATGATCTACCGAAATAAACCCGAGCTCTGATCGGGAGATCACAAAAAAGAACGAGAAAGAGATCCTGACATTTCGTGTTAATTAATTAATTTAGAATTTATTATCAAGTTGCAACGCTAATAAGACGGATTTGAATATGGCCGAGCACCTCCTAGCGAGGATATAAATCTTCCCATAAGTTTTTATTAGACCCCAAAAAATCTCCGATCATGACGAACCATTCATGTGTAATTGGGTTCAGCGGATCCACATAAAATATGAGTTCATGAGGCTTGAGAACGTTTTATAGAGAACATAAATACTTTATTGTGTTTTTGTCCGGGTCCTTTCATACTGCAGTATATTTATACTTATTTCGTTGAAAATGTCGTGAAAAATGTTACACACGCCGCTTTGTTCAGTTACATCGTGTGTAATGCGAGGATCAAACAAATTAAAGTCGAAATTGTGTTACGGAATGATGTAGCAAACGTCTGTTGTGATGTAAATTACTCATCGGATACTTCTTTAGAAAGTTTTCACGCCTCTGTTGTTATATAAAGCATAACTGCAATTCAGGCTAAAGACAAAGGTGTGAGACACGGAGGCAAGTAATATTGCCATTCAAAATTTTCCGAACGAGTTCCACTTCAGGTGAGGTTCACTTAACCATAAAATTACATTGTCCAACCGACATTGTTGAGTGGCAATGAACTGCACTTTGACATAAAATCGCTTTGAGCGTTATAAATCCATTTAATTACCTTAATAAAGAGTGATTGAGGAATTTGATAGGAGAACCATCATTTTATTCTCCTATGTATTTAAGGAATAGTCGTTAAGATATTTATGCTTTTGCCAGAACATGGCAGGCGATGCTCCTATATTGCTGTTGGGTTCTTATGGTAAACATTTTAAAATGTAACTTTTATAACCTCTACGATAACGAGCTTCTGCGGAAGGTTGTATGCCAAAGTCTGTGCTCAATTTTCCATCACAATGGGAGTCTTAACCAAAAGCGAACAAATTGCACGGTTATCATCGTTAACGAGGTGAAAACAATTATGTGAACGGTATGTTTCTGAAAAACTCACTTTCTTTCATACTTTATCAATACATAATAACTTTGTCAATCACGAACGGTTAAGTCTACATTTTGTGGTTGAAATAATAACCCTCGTTAGCGTCGACAATGGGAATTGGGAGATATGTAAATTCGAGAAAGGATCGGGCACAAAAAATCCAGGGTCACGTGAGCAACAGGTGCAGTCTTGATTCCTAATAGCAGTGTTTGTTATATAATTATTGACGTAAATCTGGCAGTATACTTTCTATTGGACTTTTACTGCTACGACCACAACTTTCGATTTTAACCTTTTATTATCCAATTTAATTGCGTCTCCCAGGACTTTGTCCTACCGCAACCAACTTTCAAACTGAGTAACAGATTGCAGTTCATTATTGTTTGTTAAAATGAAGACCATTCGGATATAAAATACTTCAATACGTTTGTAATTTAGAATATATTTATTAATATATCCAATATCGACTTGAGTCGATCAAATTAACTATCATTTCACCGATTATTTTCGATGTAGCTACTTTACACGACATTTTAAACGTGATGTTAGTACACGGCCTTACATTTTCCTAATAGTAATAAATTATAATAAGTGTTATAGTAAAAGATATTAGTAAAAGATCTCCAATATCCCCCCAGTATCATGAGAACATAACACAAATGGTGGGAAGGCTGTCGAACATAAATCAAAGATTCGGATTTGCGTTGGTATAGCCGATGAAAGGTCGCAATCGGCTTAGTCGTGCTACCAACTCGAAATAAAAGCTCACGCAGCCCACCAGCAACATTCGCGCACAATACAGTGCAATCAACGACACGTCCTATAATTCATGCTAAAATAAAGATAACTCCTGTGAACGATTCGCCAGCCTTAAAGTGCTCTTCACAGTAATATCAACGTTCACTTCTTGTTTTCTGCTATTGCTTGCCAGCTAGTAAATTATGCGTTTACCTCAGAGCGACGATAACAATTTGTATATACATACCTACTGTGCACCAATTTAATCTTTTTTTATAAGCGATTACTTGTGTTGTGAAAAAAACATTGAATAGTGGCGCCGAATTTGTCAAAATATTAGTATTGTCAGTAGGTAAGTATTGTAGAAAATTATTTGACAAATCTAGTATTTCTCAATTAAGATTGTTGTTTCAAGTAATTCGATCATTTTATATTTTGACATGTAGGTATACATATCTAATTTAAGAACACATAATATGTTTATAATTCATAATCGTGAGACCATAACATTAAACATCTTGTGTTTGTTTGGACAATGTTTTCATAAACTCGTTTATTTAACACGTATTAATTCTGTACAACTATTTATACGGACTGGACTAAATGGCACTAACAATCCTATTCCTATAGTCTTATTCGAGAATAGTTACAGATGTCTATTATGGCGAATTGCTACTTGTAACTGTTGGCTGCTCGTTTGACACTCTCTAGTTACTTTTAAAATGACGCGTTTTTACATTAATGTAACAATGTAACATAATGTAACAATGTAACACAATACAAATGCAATGCAACAATTCTTTAGTCGTTTTTCTTTAAGCCTGAGTAACTTTTATGTATTTCTTTGTGGTGATATGAAAGTTAAGAATCCAAAAAAAAA
The DNA here is from genome assembly GCA_018245835.1 of Mysoria sejanus stolli. Classification (NCBI taxonomy): domain Eukaryota; kingdom Metazoa; phylum Arthropoda; class Insecta; order Lepidoptera; family Hesperiidae; genus Mysarbia; species Mysarbia sejanus. The sequence continues at coordinate 5,520 of DWEJ01003398.1, read as the reverse complement.
ATTGCGTGTGCCACTGAAAATGCTTTTTTTGAAAGACTTTGATTTTTTAAATCTCTTAAAAAATGGTATAATTTATATAATAAAAATTTCTACTATTAATAGCGGAAAAGTAGCAAACGTTGCTTGGTATGAGTAATAAATGTGTAATAATACATAACTGTGCCGGCGCAGGCGCAAGCGGCGAGGCGGCTCGTACATCATAAATCCTAGCCAGCGATAGCACCCACGCCGCGCATCCCAGAAGCTCCCGATAAACGCACCAGACATTACATTTCATTATTATATACGCTTTCCGCTTCTATGCCCATAGGAAACGATACAGGAGCAATCATTCGCAATGATATTAACGTTTGTGATTTATATTGAAGATGCGAATAGATTACTGTTGTGTTCTTAATAATTCTTACGAATCTCGTTCTAACCAACGTATTGTAGAGCCTTTGGTTTAATCTAATGCGTTCTGGCTCCATACAATTGTCTTTCTAAAAAGTCAGATTAAGGTATATATGATGGTTCTCTATAACGGGTTTCATTGCTGTTAAAATTGCAAGCGTCCAATAACATAATGTGTTATATGATTGTAATTATATACACAATGTGTAGATAATAATTAATGAAGCAGGCATCGGCGTCTCAGTGTGTATTATTGCGAAAATTTGTATTTCCATATAACAGTTTGCAACACGTTTATTCTTTATTATCCAGGAAAATTGATTGTAAGAAAATAATGGACCTTACAGGTTGCTCGGATATTAGATACGCACTTTCATTGCCGTATGTTACCCGGCTGCAAGTTTATTACAGTGTGTGTACATGATGTAAACTGGCTACTAGGGTGTGAAATACAACACTTGATATTGTCTAGGTCCTGTAGAATACGTACCAAATTGTTGTTTAAGATTTTTTTAACTATTGAACAGTTTGTGCTTGTAGTAGTAGTAAGTAGTGGGGTACTTTTGTATTAAGAAGTTAACAAATCATTTTAAAAACCCGAAAAATATTTTTAAGCAAACGAAATTCTGATGGTGGACTTAAATAATTTAATAAGAAAAAAATAACATCATGGCTGTAATTCACGAAGTGGTCGGCAGAGGATTGTGGTACACCCCTCGTTTCACCAGTTACGGTTCACGTCATGTCTTGGAACAGGTAGAGAGCCTATTGGCCCAGGCCATACACCAGATCAAATTCAGACTTCAAGCCAGATCAAGAAATTTTATGTTTAGAATATCTAATTTAGAAAATCCAACAGTACCTGGAATTTGAACCAAAGATCTCTCAATCAGCAGTTGCACTTGCAACCACTCGACCAAAGGGGCAGTCAAACAATACCTTTCTAGTAATTTCCGTTATGAATGCTTAAAAAGCAATAAACATATGAAAGGTTGTGTAGCGAAACAGCTTAAAAATGACCTTAAACTCAGATCTTAAACTGTAAATAAATATTATATTAGATACAATGCGTATTGGACAACGTATTTATGCTACTATGCCTATAAAATACTATGCAATAAGAAAAAAATGTGTTGTAATGTGCAGGTGACGACGGGCGATTGATGGATGTCTTCTTCCCGAACCTTGTCTCGATCCAAAAAGTTTTTTGCGTCATAACTGTGACAAGTTTATATGTAAGCTGTGTTCCTTACAAGACGTACCTTGTAAGGAACAGCTTTATAAATATAAGATTACAAATACATTATACAAGTGAAATGGGTGTACATATACACAAAATATAAATTTATATTCTTAAAATTAAACTTATATTACTATGGAGACTACTTTTACAAATAAAAACAATGCGAAATTAATTTACTGAACTTTTATTTTCTGTTAGTACTTGGATTAGGTACTTAACGTTTTGATAATAATGTCTTCATATGAAATCTAAGTCCCGATCCAGGCGCGACGAACCGTCTTATGCAAAATTAAAATAACTTGTTAGAAGCATCTTGATACTTTTCTATAATAAAATCGTATAATAAAATCGTATAATATTCTTGTATTTAAATATCGCCTTTCAGATACAAAGGTATTTAGCGGTTGCAATAAGTATTTTGCTTGAAATACAAATAAAACGGCATTTTTAGACACAAAAACTTTAAAAGGGTGTTAGAGTTTATATATGTATGACGTATCGGTTACAGGGCTCCAGATAAAGGGCAAGTTTGACATTTCCAAGAAATATCCCAATTTGAAATATCATGTCATCTTACCATGACATATATGTGTAGCTCCCCGATATTAAGTAGGCAAGTTGATGGCGTATTCATACATGCTATGCTATGAAAAAAAAAGAAAATTCGAACTATCTTTGTTTAACGATTCAGCAAATATTTTACGTATATCGATATACATTCTCAGAAGTTTCATTTATTTTGCTGGTATTCAGATTTGGTAAAAGATGATAACGGAACAAATAATTGTCTCGAAGTGCTACTGCTGTGGACATCTGAGGCTGGGTTATAAGTGACATATCAAATAAGGTAATTTAAGTCATTAAGTCTAGTTTATATCACAAATGAACTATATTATTAATAAGTTAATGTTAACGTTCATCAGGACAGCGAGAGGAACAATTTTTTTTTAAATTAATCCAGTTTAAATTTTGTTATTTTGAGTGCAGTTAGTTTCTTGGCTATACTTAGTTGATTACTGACTGGTAAGTTAGTTACTACTAGTTGCTGTTCCTGTGGACTGTAATGATCTCTTGTAGCATATATGTACCTGGACGAAAACACCTACACCTTTCACAGATAATCACAAATATTTGAAACTTTTTCTAAATAAAAGTAGATTTAATTGTCTACAATCCAATCCAAACCGTTCACCGGTTCTGTCACGTAACATTCTTTACTTTCTGCCATCCTTATAAAATCAAGGGCTTTTAGAGTGTGCCTGTGTACCATTGTATGTTATGTATATAACTATGATGCAGTCTACATGTTGAACTTAGAAGGATTCTTTCAAAATGTCTTTCAAAAACCACATCATAAGCATATCTTGGTTTATTTTTCTAGACATCCTGCCACCAAACCCCAGGCTTGCTATGCGGGTTGGAGATAAAGATGAGAACCACATGCAGGAGTATAAAACATGAACGTTATAAGGAATAATCCAGTGTACGGTGAAAGGATCAAGACTGTCGATTCTTAATATCAACCTAACTACCTGTGTCATTCACCGTTCAGTCACAGGTCGCTACGTTGGCTAAAAAAACTAGAAAAAACGGACAGGTCGACAAAAAAAACCTCTTTCAAATGTAAATCGGTGCGGCCGACAAAGCAAATTGTCACAAATAAACACTGATACGTTGGGTTTTTGTGAAAGTTTACAAAAACAGCGCATCGGCAAAGGGTCAGACTGAACCAATCAATCTAAGATAAAATTTCTTTTATTGATTTTTTGTCGTCCATTTTTAAGTTTGTCTCCCATTGTAACTGTGATCGTTATCCGTGAGAATCCTGATCTCATACATGATGTTTCCTGTCACGATGCGTTTCAGGCGAATGCCAGTAATTTTATATGATAATTAGAGAAATGTGTGAGGATTGAAGCGCGCTCAGGTTTGCAGTGAACTAGATTCAATTTTGGTTTTTATTTACAATTATTGTGCTCTTTGACCGCAGACAGGCGACAATGTTATACTGGAAGTTTTAAGAAATAAATATTTCGTGGAAACATTTTAAGAAATAAATATTTCTTAAAATGTTTCCACGACCTGACTTAGATTAGGTACTTTCGTTTCGTTTCAATCGATTAATAAAAAACAAAATAAAGTGCTTTAGAATGTTATTCTATTATTTTGCTGTGCTTGAAAATATTGTACAGATAATAATCGCGAACAGGAAAATCGTGGATTAAAATATCGAACAAAATGACGGAAATGACAAAGTGATATCAAAATCTATGTTTTGTCAGAAAACATAAAGAATCATTAAACTTCATGCACTTTTTAAGAATCACAAAACTAGATTTCGATCAAAGAGCAAGCAAATTATAAAGCTGGTTACCGACTTTTTGTTAAAAGATAAGACATACACCTACCTACTTAGTTTTCGTTTATCTAAATACTGTCACTGATTATACCGTGTCAACGACGTCGCCGGATGAAATGAATGATATCTCACATTTTTGTGCAAGAATTCAATCACTATTATATCCCTATTAGAACTGACTTAAAAATCATTGGTTTGTTTCATTATATAATTATAAGGGACAACTTATACGTAGGTATGTTGAGTTCCATTCGCCTTCTACAAAATTCCTAGATTACTTTTTTTCCAATGAAATTTTCGATAAATGCATTTTTACGATTCTATTATTATTTTTTATTTTTAAGGTAAGTAGGTACCTATCCATGTCAACACATTTATAAATTATCTTTTAAGAATTATATTTCAAAACAATAGTTTCTGATTGTGTGCCCAACTTTATTCTATTAATTTGGGTATGGTAAACAAAATTTATTTTACGTAAATTTTAAACATTTCCTGACAGCAGTAGGAATCAAGCAGTCAGTTTTGAATACTTCCCCTTGTATCTTACAGAACTAATTAATAATTCGGCAGACCTCGCGATTCTTGTCCCCTTGCAGGTTTTTCGTAACTAGCATTATTACTGACGTGCAACAATTCTTGCTGCGATATGAAGCGAATTGAATGCCAATCTTTTCTGAATAAAGAGGTAGGTACCCTGAAGGAGAGATGCAGCGGTCATGAATTTGATTCGTGAGCTTCAAGCAACTAACGATTGGATGAGTAAGGATTAGATGAGTAAGAAGTATTGAAAAAGTTGCATAAGCTTTCACGTTCAGCATTGCATCAGCACTTTCTCTTGCTCCTTCATGTTTGACAGACTTTTCGTGATTTTAATCACTAGGCAGGTGTTTTGAAATCAAGTCCAAGGTCATGTATCGCATAAATCCTTCCGCCTCTATCATTTTATACTGGATTCGCTTGAACCCTTTTAACGTCACATTGGGGCCTGGCTACTGGCCTGGAAAATACTTCACCATGCTACATGTAAATTTCAAACGTTTTAAGCTGCATCGAAAGTCTGGATCAAACCTTTACAACTGTAGCTAAACGATCACAAAGTAAATGGATATATAGTTGAAATGTGTTACTAGCGATCACCCATACAAATCCAGTTGCGTTATGAGATCTATTCTTAACAGAAGTTAAATTGTTTGCAGGATTATTAAGTTAGTATTTACTTCTAGATCTGCGTGCATGCTTGATGGCAGTAAACTCGTGTTTGTCGCTGATTGGAAAAAAAATGTCGCAAGGCTACATCCTAATCAGCATATGGATATTTCACTGTCTTCCAACATTCATTATTCAAATAAAACGACATGCATTGATAGGTCCGCTCTGAACAAAAAGACAAAAGATTTGAATACATTAATCCAAATATTGATTTAACCCCATCAGCGGAAGCAGGTGCCCTTCCACGCACGCGCCTAGTCCGTTTCAATGAGCGTTTCCCAACTATGAAATTAAATGATAATCACATCTTTTT
>DWEJ01003397.1:0-10471 GCA_018245835.1 Mysoria sejanus stolli | reverse complement strand
CAGTGTTAAGCGCTGCTGTGTTCTGGTTTGAAGGGTGTGGTAAGGGAGACATACTTTTTCAAGGCATTCCAGCTTAGACTTCAGGGGCAGAGGCGCATCTGTGGTCGACCTGAGATAGCAATCTAATCTTATCTAGGGTTGATTACAAATGTCCATGGGCGGCAGTAGCCACTTACCATCAGGTGAACTGCATGCTCATCTGTTACTGCCATATTATAAAAAAAAGACTGAATTCTTCTACCATAGATAAGTAAGACAAACTCTTTTGTGCCTGTCCTGGGAATTGAACCCTGGACCTCTTGATCAACAGTCAGGATTGCAACAAGTCAACCACTTAAGCAGTCAGTGTTTTCTACATCTTGCAAAAATTGTATGGGAGGTGTCTATTGTTACAAATTTACAGTCTTTTAAAAAAATCGATAATATAAGAAGTCAGACTTTATTAACATTTTCTCCTAATTAATGTACACAAATATGATAATTAATGGCAAATCTTCAATAATCTGCAGCTGTGTTGGCCAGATAGTCGCGTCTCCCGATGTTGGATGCCTGCTTGTTCTGTACAGCCTCCAATTTTGGACATTCTGAAAAACAAAATTGTAATTCGGCTACAATTACTGAAACAATGTTAACTTTACTAATCACATTGGAGCTGTATGCACATAACTATTCGAATGTCACCGCTCTCTTTATACACTATGTTGATCTTGCCTGATAATAAACAACAATCATGCATATAATAATATGTCAATACTAATTCATATCAAAATTGTCTTTTATAAACAATACCAAACTACCATATTTTAAATTTCCTTATAGACATATCAACATCATAAGAAACCAAACATTCAGTACAATATATGCTGCTAACAATTACATGAATTGATACAACATATTACTATATGTTTCCAAAAATAATTTACACAGGTGAGTACAAGTACATACATATTATTGCTCTACTATTAGAGATAGCTCTATGCAGAGAGAGAGAGAAATCAAAGTTATAGTCTGCTTATACTTTGAAGTAAGTGCACATTATACATATGTATTATACATACCAGTAATCCTATGTCCGAGACCACCACAATATGAACAGCCCTGACCATCTGAATTAGGTAGATCTGGTTCCCCAATCATATCCAGCAGGAATGGTGGTACCTATAAATAAGTTATTAATTAATTATGATTTTGACATAATGTATTATTGCAAGTTTTGTTGCTAAGCAGCTCATGTTCCACTCCACATCAGAAATTGATGACAGTTCTGTATCTATCTAGTTATGTATTTCGTTAGTTCCTGGCCTCACCTGGCATGATAATCAAATCACAAATCAATAATACAAAAAGAAAACTAAAGCACTGCCTTCGTGGTAGTGCTCATTACAAGCACGATTGCTGATCTGGAAGCCCTGGGTTTAAATCCCGTGTTGCTACTACTGGATTTTTTAAATTTAGATTGTCTAGTAGAGGCTCCAAGACTGGAAATGTGCTCGTTGTATGGCGATAGACTCACCACCTATTGACACCTAGTGACACGTGGGAGTGTACTACATTCCTCTGCCTACTTCTTCGAGGATTACAGGCGTGGTATTACCTTCTGTCCGGCCTCGCGCAGCAGGTGCAGTAGGTCGCGCAGCAGCAGCGGGTCAGCGGCGCGCGGCAGCAGCGTGGAGGCCAGGCCTTCGCCCCCGGCACGGCCCGTGCGCCCGATACGGTGCACGTAGTTCTCTATATCCTCCGGCATGTCGTAGTTGATGACGTGCTCTATGTTTTGGAAATCGAGACCTGGAAATAAGGTGGACAGGATTAGAAGGTGGTAACATTTGATATGATGTATGCGAAACCAAAGTCCAGAGAAGAGCTCATGGGGGGGAGAGCTGTCACAGGCTGACGATGTTGTGACCTTTTGCACAAGTTCTGTACCAAGCAGAGACACCGTTCCTCGTGCAAAGAGTTTTAGAACCAATTAAGCAGATAAATTAATTCTTACTCAGTTAAAGTTGTACGTGACCTGACACGGTGGCAATTCAAAATGCCTTTAAGAATGTGTAAAGAACAAACCCTTGCTGGCGACATCGGTGGCTACGAGAACGTCCTTCTCGCCCTTCCTGAACGCCTCCACAGCTCGCGACCTCTCCTCTTGGTCCTTCCCGCCGTGGATCGCCACCGCCTCAACACCTGCCGATAGAAGTACCATCGTTGAATTCAAGCAGACCATAAGTCATGCGTGACATTTATTGTCTCAAAAATTGACTTCAATGGGTACGACGAGTACGAATGTTTCATTCAGCCGAACATTCTGCGTATTTCTAATTTTTAAATAAGATCCCTTCCGCGGTACGATATATCCAAGAGAGTTCAAAGTTCTATGCAAAATTGAGTATTTCATATTACTTACATTTATCTGACAATCGACAATATGTTGCTAGTTTGGATGGAGTATATCCATCAAGACCAGCAAATGATCATCCAGTTTCATTTTTAATAACTACACCCATTAAAGTTATGAATGACTATTTGTATGATTTGGACAAGGTCTTTTTCATACAGTTAGAGGTTATCATCCCAACTGGTTTTACAATGCACAGCGCTACTCTCTCATAATAGAGTCGACATGGACTAAAAGTTATTTCTAATCCAAACCGAACTGGATCGAATTATTGGCATTATTATACATATATCATGAGTTAATAAAACGCTCGTTAAATAAAAAGTGTGAATGATCTTTGACGATATGAAGTAAGAATAATATGGAAGAGGCAATTGAGGAACAACATACGCACAGCATAGGCGAAGCTTATGCTAACTACTACTATAACGAATATTTAATCGATGGTACCAACCCTTGAGCAACAGGTACTCGTGAATGGCGTCCACGTCCTGTTTTCTCTCGGCGAACACCAGCACCGGCGGCGGAGTCTTCTGCAGGCACTGCAGCAGGTGCACCGTCCTCGCCTCCGCTTGCACCGCCTCCAGCTCCTGGCGCACGTTGAGCGACGCCGCGCCGGCGCGGCCCACGTTCACTGTCACCGGCTTCACCAGAGCAGACCTTGGATAATATTATTCATCATAATAGGAATGGCATTGGTTGAAACATCTTTTCCGTTTAAGATTGAATTGGTCCTAGTGACTTTATTATTCAAACAAAATGCATAAAAGCTTTGTTATTTGTATCATACATGTCGATTTTAATGAAATATAGTTCAAATATATTGATTAAATCTAAAGAATGTAGACAAAGTTTGTTGTTCATCAAGGGGACACCTTGGGGCCACTTTTGTTCACTATTCACAAATTTGATTTTTCGCATATTCCGCAAGATGTGACAAAATCTATTACATTTGCTGACAACACCTCGATAGTTATTGATACGGATGAAGATCGTACAAAACGTATGAAAGATTCAAACCTGGCAAAATTCTGTATTTTTCTCGGCATAGTGGCGCTGAACAGCAAAGTTTGTCGCTGTCCAGCGAAGTACGAGAAGATAGTTCTAACGTCCTCTTCGAAGCCCATGTCGATCATGCGGTCAGCTTCGTCCATGCACAGGTAACGACAAACGTTCAGACGGACCTACAAATAGTGTGAAAACTTCGCATCTCTACTACCTTAGAAATAATTATACTACCTAAGGACGATTCAGAGACAATTACCACTTGTTGCCCGCCTATCTGGTAACGGCTTTGGTGTAAAAACATAATAAGGACGAACAGAAATACATACCATCTTCTTGTCCAGCATATCCATGAGCCGGCCAGGTGTCGCCACCATTATATGCACACCCCTCTGCACTATCTCCATGCAATTAGATACAGGTACGCCTGGAGACAAAGAAATGGCTTATATGATCGAAATAACGCTTTCCGTGACGGGGCTGTATTCCTAAAAAATAAAATACAAATTTTTACCCAAATCCAAATCGAACGTACGGTACGTGATTCAACAATAAATTCGCTCATTGACTTCTATTCTTGTCAAATATTGTAATAAACAAACTGGAATCATCTATTGTTGGTCTTCATGTCGTTCAAATTCCTATGGCTCTATTTCAGGTTTATAACCTTAGAAAAGTTTTCATAATTCCATAGTTTCTATAACAGGATATCTCTATTACAGGTGCCAGTTGCCAAAGCAGTATACGTTAAAAGTTATTGCAATTAATATGTAGTACCAATGATTATGGTGAAAGAAGATTACACAGTAGAACCAGGTATTTATAAAGACAGAGAGAAATCAGTGGATCCAGAGATCAGCATTCACAACAGGAAACAGCATCTATTGGGAACAGGAGAGGAGGTTTTTGTTCAGCATAACTTTCACAACATTTACATGTAAAATTTAGGTACCAGATAAAAAAAAAAACTAGGTCCTTTATTAAAGCATATCGTCGCAGTCGTAGAACAAAGACGGATTTGTTTTTTACAGAAAAATCTTTTTTGACGTACTTTTACTTAAAATACTTAACTGACTTAACTTTATTATAAAACAAACACGATTTTCTAATTCTGTATTATACAACGGAGATACAGAGTTGAACACCGACGGATTTGTTTGTTTATTTAACGTAAAAACAAATCTTCAAAGTGCACTCCTGAAAGGTTAGAAAATATCAGATCCGTCTTTGTTCTACAATTGCAACGTGCAAAAAAAAGTCCTATGAAAACGTAAATAATTATTTAAATGATAAACATGCTTGGTGCGAAATAAATCCAGCTCATAAGTGCTCGATAAAAGAAACATAAGCACACCAATGGCGTTTCTTTCGCCGCTTGGTGCTAGTTTCATTTTGACGAATTAAAAGTGTAACAATGAACCAATTTTGGATGAATGCGATTTCAATTTGGATTTGTATATAGATTTAATGGGACCCTTACCACCAATAGCGAGGCAGCTCCTCAGCTCCGGATTGCCAGTTTTGACCAGGTGCTTGATGAAATGTTCTATTATGTCGTGAGTCTGTTTCGCCAACTCCCGCGACGGACATATGATGAGACCGTACGGCCCTTCGTTCCTGTGGATTGAATAATAGGCGTTTATTCTTTTTTTTTTATTAGACAAGTGTATTTTCAGTGTAAATCACTGTACATCCTACCGACATCAACGTCAACCCTCTTACAAAGGTGGTCTGCTCATGTACAGACATGGTCTGACAAAATTGCGAATTGCCCATTAATGTTGAACACTGTTTTACTTGAAGATCTTAAAAACTTAGAAGACTTCTTAAGATCTTAGAACGTGCGTTATCAACACGTTAGACACATCCAGTCACACACTAAGTCCGTTATGAGGTAAGCATAAAGAATCAAGCATCTAATATTTCTTGTATATGACAAACACCTATATTTTATTAATCCGAAATGTATACTAACTGTTAATATTGACGGGCTCATGGGGTCTGATGAACACAACCATGAAAGTGAAATGCAACCATAAAAATACTACAGAGAGGCAGTGCAAGAAGACTTATTGCCTCAAATGTATGAAGAACTTCCTGAGAATGTGATCTGAACAATACCTGAGAACAAAATGTACATTGACTGTCTTGTTGGTCATGTTGGTTGCAAATGTGACTGCCGAGAGGAGGTCTGGATGTTCCGGGTTCGATTCCCTGGTTAGACACTACAAAATTTTTTTAATTTAGATTTTCTAGTAATAGTTTGAGTCAGGATATGCGCCCGATGGATTGCAATAGGCTCACCACCTATTCCATAGTGGAACGTAAACATAACCGGTGAAACGTGGGAGTGTTCTGCATTCCTCTGCCTACCTCTTCGGGGATTACAAGCGTGAAGTTACGTTTTCTGGCTGAAACACAACGAAATTGTATATTAAATAGTTTTTTTTTTTACTTTAATACTTGTACATGTGTAATTTGTTGAGCTGAATACAAAAATATGAAGAGGGAGTTCCTATGACTAAAAATAAAAATGCTTGTGATATTCTTAAATTTTTATTTATTCATAATTAATTATGTTTCAAATATTTATCATAAAGTATTACAATACCTTAACACCAATGCCTTTATTGTGACCCACAGTCACGTCTAAGATGTTTTCCCCGCCTAATTCCAATCCTAATAAGCGTTCGTAATCTTGATTAGCTTGCCTAATCGGTTGAAGTAAATCCAGTTCTAGAACTGCGTCATCCGGTTTTTCTGTATTGTCCACAGGAACAGCACCTGGGTTGCCACCTCCGGTATTGATAGACCCTCCAGTGTTTGTACCTCCACTGGGACATGACTTAGGACAACCAACATTATGAGTAGTAGCGTAAACGAGAGCATTAACTAATTGCAAAATAATTTCCTCAGCATTGTTAATTGACGATTTGGGACATTCCTTTTCCTCAAGGGCTCGCACGATGGCCAGCAGCGTTGTTAGATCCTCCACGGAAGTACCAGTTAATGTAGACGTCTGACCGGAAGGTTGCTGTCCAGAATTACCGGATCGAATGCGTATACATTGCCCTTGACATATCTGGCAAAAGAAAAAAAAATAAGGTTGCATATATTTATTTTTCACTTGCTGACCGCATTTATATAATATTTAACTGACATGCAAACATTTTTTGACGTATGAAATTATTCGTATCGCTAAATAAAAATTCGTTCTTAGTATTGTGTAAAAACTACATGACTAATGTCGCGTTCATTCCTTCTTTATTAGTCTTTGGTCATTTATTATGGCTCCAATTAATAGACATCTGTATCTAAACAAAAATTGTAAAAAAATTGTTATTATACTTACGGTTAACACCGATGCAATCGAAAACAAAACCGTTATCCCAATAACAGACATATTGGTAACAAAACGCATCCGAATGGAGGCATCCCACGTCTTTTATATTAACAACGCCACCAATATTTCGTAACTAATTCGAAAAAGTAAATTAATATTGCGTCAATATACCAACGACATTGTTTTCTTTCTATTTATTAAATAGTCACGTAGCAAAGAAATGCAATATTGTTCTCAACGATATAGCATTTGTTGACATAATTTTTTCTTGTAACAGACCGCAGGTGAGTTACACCATGCGAATCTTCGATCGAACTTAGAACGTCAAAGTGATTATCAACGTCAAATTGATCTTCACGCCTGTAATCCCCGAAGAGGTAGGCAGAGGAATTCAGAACACTCCTACGTCTAACCGCATACGTTGTTACGTCCCACTATGGAATAGGTGGTGAGCTTATCGCCATCTATCGGGCACATATCCAGACTCCGCAGCACTACTAGAATTTAATTTAATTTTAGATTTTCTAGAATCTTTTCTAGAAAATTTTCTAGTAATTTTCTAAATCAGAAAATTTCCAAATTAAAAAAATTCTAGTGTTAAATAGTGTTCTACCCGGGAATCGAACCCAGGACCTCCCGATCTGCAGTCGCACTTGCAACCACACGACCGACGAGGCAGTCAACAATAACAAAAATGCTCAGTTTCTACCCTCATTGCCGATTTTTAAGTACATTTTTTTTATCTTATTTTAAGTGTCTGGCCAGTAACTGAACTAGGTGATTAAAAAAATCTTGTGTTATTGCCTTTTTTATATCATGTTACTTTAAACGATTAAATTGGTTAAGGTGCATAATTAACAAATTAAGGGAAGCTCAAAAAATGTTTTTTTTTAAGTCTTTAATGACTTAAACGCTTTTTAATGACTCATTATTATATCAGAATCCGTCAAATACAGTTTAAAGCAGTTTTAATTACATTATGAATTGTAGGTACTTATTATACTATAGAATTTAGCTGTCGGTTTTTCGGGATAGGTCTGAAATATATCAGTCAGTATTCCGAAAAAACATTGCAAAGTGGCACATCTTTCACTGAATAACGAGTATATGCGTCTATACTAACAAAACACTTGATGGATTGAAAAATTCAACCGTACATATTAATCAATAGTTGTCATTCCCTATATGTGGATATTAAATAGGAGATAGGTTGATTTATGTAGAAAGTATTTCTATGTGGCTTCAGTCATGACCGTCTGGATTTGACTTTCGATACTTACGATACTCAATAAAATAAACCTTTAAAATGGATACTGGTCCAAAACAGACCAGGCAGACAAATCCTCGGTACGGAGCGAACTTGTTTTCTTGTATCACTTTCGGGTACGTAAATATACCCACATGTTTTTGTATATGAGCAGTATTACCTTCTCATATATTATATATATTCTGCCTTGTGGCTGTATGAAATATTTATTTTCTGATAATTAAAAAAAATATTCTCTCCTATACGCAAAAAGCCCGTCAGATCTGTAAAATTAAAGTATTTGACACTCGATGTTCTCTAACTATCCCGTTAGGAGTTCTAGCGTGATAATATAATAGTAATTTTGTCGTCTAGTTGGACGTTAGAAACGTTTATGCTGGGCTATAGTCGAGATATACAAGAAAACGATTTATACGCACCCTTGCCGGAACACCGCTCGGATATGCTTGGTAACATTGAATTTATTTCTTATATATACTGAACAACTGATTACCAAATGCAATATTAAATTTACGTAATTTTTTATTGATTGTAATAATAAGTATTGCATCTGTATTCTTATTACTTAAATTACATTTTTCTTGGCACACCATTACACAGTATTTCAAATTCTCTTAGATTAGAATGATTCTTAATATATTCAAATTACAATGCTAAAAGGTTTACTACATAATCTGAATAAAACGAAATTAATTAACATGCTAACAGATTTATGCAGTTCAGTATATCATATTTAGTATATACAGCGGCGGATTTAAAAATTTTTAAGGTATAGGCTGTACAGCTTTTGCCCCTGCCTCTACAATTGTCATGTTCTAAATTTTTTTTTATCCAAAAATTTCGTTGAAATTCCACATAAAATAATTTTTGTGTATATTTTTGAGCTAATCAAAGCTCAATCGTGTATGAGCAGGGTAATGTGTGCCACTTACACAATTCTCAGATAATTTTTTATTTTTTTTAAACAAGAGAAGCTTCTCTCATCCTAACAATTCGTCGCTGGTGTACATAAGGCCATGCGAAGGGATATGTCCAAGTTCGGATAAATGTTCTGCAGACCCTGGTTTCGCAGAAACGCAGATAGACTCTCTAAAGTCGAAGAATCTGATTTTACCAAAATGCTTTGCGACGATATGTATCGAAAATGTATGCATTCTTGAACTAACTCAGTCTCTAAATCATTAGGATATACTTCTTCTAAGAATAGAGCCTTTTTTGTAAGTGTTGATGGTGACAATTCGCTCATTTTGGTCAGAAATGAAAATTTTTCATTGAAATTGTCGTACGCTTTCTTCCAGTAGTAGGACGAGCATGTATGGGTTGATAGTGAGAAGATGAAAATATATAAAATACATTTCCTACAATTTCGCTCTTATTAACTCATAAAAAGTGTGGGCAGAGGGTGCAGAGGCCGACTACTGGTTGGGGCGGCGAACTAGCTGCTTTACAGAATATGGAAGACTGCTACTCTCGGAATATGCAATGACAGGTGAGAGAAGAAAGTCATCGGGAACATTTGTTGCAGACTCCTGTCTGTAAGACATCTGAAAACCAGAAAACTGTCATGCAAAAATCTTTTCGATTTCTAGGTAGCAAAAAAATTCTTTCCCCAAATTTGCCGCCCCAAAAATCTGCTGCCCTAGACTGAAGCCTACTTAGCCTGCTGGTAAATCCGCCACTGTATGTGATAGACCATAAGTGGCGCAGTGGGCCCGCCGAGAATATACACTACGGTGTGCCGACCGGATCGGTGTAGGGACCTATTGGCTACACCATGCAAGTGAACAGCTTATGTAATGTGGTTAAGCAATGCCGAATGTACATGTATGCAGACGACACATGTCTCATGTATGCTGATAAGAATTTGGATGAGGCCATAATTAATGTACAAAATGATTTCAATAACATTTGCAAATGGGCACATGATAACGGGTTAGTAATCAACTTAAAGAAGACGAAGTGCATGCATATTCATTCGCCATACTTGAGGGGAAATGGGAGAACGATACATATCCTGCGCCACACGTTTCCATGTCTCCATCTCCATCCATCTTCGGTGTCAGTGTGCGGCGATCGAGTGGCTCGATGAATATAAATATTTAGGCTTAGTCACAGATAACAATATGTCCTGGAAGAGCCATATTGCTGTAGTGTGCTCTAGGTTAAGAACTACGTTGTGTCAGTCATTTTATTTGAAATGTGTAGTAAACAGAAGTACTTTATGCTGTATATATTATGCGCTAGTAGGTTCTATAATAGGATATGGTCTAAGTTGCTATGGATGTACGTTTAAAACTCATTTAGATAAAATTAAAGATATACAAATAAGATTTTTAAAAATGTTAACGAATAATAAAATCAGAGATAAATGCAAACAAAATTACATGCTCCTATTTAAAATTTGTAAGATATTACCAATAGACATGATGAAACAAGTAAGTATTATAAAAGAAAACTATAAAAATAT
>DWEJ01003396.1:0-10474 GCA_018245835.1 Mysoria sejanus stolli | reverse complement strand
ACATGAATGCCAAATATCTACATTAAATGAACAAAAAAGGCCTGACGGGTAGATTATTCTGCATTCCTCATAATTTTCACATATACAACAATTTTAAGTGAATATTACCTGTATAAGAGTGAACCACCTTGATCAAATAGATCAAAATGGCCTTGCTGTAATAACTTATTGATGGCAGGAACAAGTTCAGAAGAAGAAAGTTCAGGCATAGCAGCTAATATATCTTTGCTGGAAATACCTTTAGGATTTTTCTTCGCTACGCCAATTATTTTTTCTAATAAAGTATCATCATTTTTAACATCACTCATCTTATTTAACTTATCAAGTAATGTTATTAAGGAATTATGATTGTGTTATTAGAATTAGAAGTTAGAAGAAAGTTATATCTTTCACGTTTATTTATTGTGCTAACCGGCTAAACTGAACTGCCAAATCTGTAAACTTAAACTGTCAGTCAACGTTGACATTGACGGTACTTAACTTTTGCATTACTAGAGACGCGTATCGATTTTTTTAAATACTGTATCCTATGGGTATCAATATCGGATTTTAGAAGCTTATATTTTAACTTCTAAATTTTGTGTACACATGTAAATTTCACTATAAGATAGTAGATTTCACTATAAGGTAGTGAGTTTAAAGCCGTACATCGGGCACATATCCAGACCCCGAGCCAGTACTAGAAAATTTAAGTTAGAAATCTGCCATACTACCCGTGCTGAAATTTAAACCCAGGATCTCGTAATCGGAATTCGCGCTTGTAACCAACACAACCAACGAGGCAGTCAATTAAATTATATAGGTAAATTAAACTTTCATTTTCAAGTTTTATTCATGCTTATAGTTTATAACACAGCTAAACAACAAAATTGTTTATTACTCATATTTATGCACATAAAAAAGAAAAATTATTAAAAATTGTTTGATTATAATACAGCTTTAAGGTTCAATTAATTATTTTGGCAATAATTTTTTTATGTAAGTAATCGCAAATTGTGTAGGTAAAAACGTTTAGTTTTTACACTTTTTACATTGTTTTTGATGATTGTGTGGAAAGTACGTCATCATATAAGTCTTCTAGTTAGTCACTCGGGAGTATCAAATGCATCTTTATCACTTTATTTTGTATTTGTTAAACATCGAAAATGACAAAATTAAATTAGTGTTTGAATGAGATTGTTAACAGAATTAATGGTGACATCTGCCACTTCCGTAATGTCATTTCTTTACTCATGGCACGTCAGACTTCACTATTTCTAACATCGGTTGTGTCAGTAAGTTCAATGAGAACTTAATTTCTAACCACTTGTTGGTTATAATTTCTCACTATTTTTAAACCAAAAACAATATATTTAAAGTGTTATTTTAAAAGTATTAAAACGCAATTCATTCATGTATGACAATGAGACGTTTGCCGATTTGCAAACTTTTGGTTTTGTTGTGTTGTAGCTTCACTGTTGTTTATGTTTACTTCATGAATGATACTAAATCACCTGTAGTTATAAGAAACAAGGAAAGGATAACGAAACAAAGGTATTGTACGGTAAACTTTTAGAAGGTGATAGAACCCTCTGTAGTTCGACTCCGGCGGCACCACCGCCACACCTATTTCTGCCGTATATCTTGTCTGGGGTTGATTACAAATGTCCATGGGCGGCAGTAGCCACTTACCATCAGGTGGACTGCATGCTCGTCTGCTACTTCTATATTATAAAGAAAAAAAACCACTTACTGTTATTTCCATATATGATTATGCTTATTGAAGTTTATTAAGATGTAGTCAAGCTCTTGTACTACCTATACCTAAAACTTTATTTATTGAAGAATCTCTCTGTGGCTTGAGGTGTGCGCTGCTAATATTGATTGTGTGCCAGTAGCAAATTTATAAAAAAAAAAACAATTATAATTCTTCTTTACCAAAAGTGTCTCATATTTAATGTGAATTTATAAATATTTTAAAACACAACACATACATAGAATGAGATGCTTATCATGTTGTAAACTTTTGATATTGTTGTGTTGTATCATATTCGTTTTTTTATATTTTAATTTGTATTATGAGTGATACCTCTGTGCTATATATGATTATGACCTTAGATATAATCAATATAACTGAGTTCACCCTGTTATATGCACTAAGTTTACCTAAAGTTTTATTTATTGCAGAATTGTTGTATCCTTTGTGGTCTGTGATTCAAGATTTAATGAATCCCTTAACGTAATTAAATCAGTATTACTATTTACATTAACTCCAGTGCATTTTGTAATTTTCACTGATGAAGAATTGCGAATGAAATTCAATGAGACACTTAGCACCTGGAGAAGCTTGGTAAATGACCAGCTAGACTTTGAGTTACACAAGATTAATTTCCCACAAGAACATGAGGAAGAATGGTTGAATCTGTTTAGCAAATGTGCAGCACAGAGGCTATTTATTCCTGTAAGTAGAGTTCAGTAGGATATGTCAGTATTGAGACATGTCTATTGCAAGTCTGATTGCTGATTGAAAGCTCCTGTGTCCAAATCCCAGGTCAGGCACTACTGAAGCTATGTTTTTGTCCCAAAATTAGGTGGTCGGCCTATTGCCATATATTGGGCCCAAACCCAGGCTCAGACTTCTGAGTGCTAAGAAATATAACTAGAAATTTAGGAAAAACAGTAATAATATCTGACTGGGGATTTAAACCCAGGTTGTCTGGATTTACACTCGCGCTACAACCACTCAAGCAAGGCAATCATCATTACTTTAATGAGTTATGAGTGACTTTTAAATTTTATTTCAACTTTTTTCAGAAACTGATATCTCATATAGATGCTACCATTTATGTAGACACTGATACTCTATTTCTGGGTCCTATAGAAGAACTTTGGAATGCATTTTCTCAGTTCAACACTTCACAGCTCTCAGCAATGACTCTGGAGGATGATAACCCCAATGTATCCTGGTACCCAAGATTCGCCAAACATCCCTTTTATGGAAAATATGGTAAGTTTTCAGTTTTGAAACTGTCACATACATTGACTTTGCAGACATTTTATTCAATATAAAATTTTTACACCTCTACACTAAACCATACCAGTCCACAACACTGTTCTTTAGCAGACTTTTTTAAGATAAATAAAATATTTTATTTATGTAACCTCTGCCTTGTTGTCGTTGGATTATAGGCGTAAAGATAAAAAAAAAAAAATGTAACCCTATATGTAGTAATGAATTTTAAAGTTCACTTTTGATTTAGACTTTAAATAATTGCATCATAGCTATGGTTTGGCTCGTCACTCAAACTTTTTGTTTGTGGAACACCCTGTTAATGCTCTATCTCCATCAGCACTATTCTGACAATATTTTCTTAATTGATAACCTATATTCACAATTCAACATAAAATGTTTTTTTAATTCCCTCACAAAAAGTATGCATTGAAAAATTTCCAGGCCATTTTTCTTTGAATTTATTTCCAGGTTTGAATTCCGGTGTGATGTTAATGAATTTAACAAGAATGAGATATTTCGGATGGGTGGACTATGTGACGCCTATCATGCTTAAGTGGAAATTGTACATACCTTGGGGTGACCAGGTAATGTTGTCTTTGCTAGCTGTTAAAATATAATTACATCTTATTTAGTGATCTTGTACATTTTCTCAAAATATATTTCATATATATAAGATTAGCACTTGAATAGATGTTTAAAAAATCCTTGAAAAACATTCAATCATTAGATTGAAAGTTAATGTTTTGACGATGTATTAGAGGGTGGGCAGATACCTTTTCCCTTACAGACCTAAAGTGCTCAGACTACATTCAACACTATGCAAAAGTATTCAATGCTCAATATGAATGTGTGTGTGTGTTTGTGTATGTGTGTGTGTCTATGTAATTGTACACAATTGCATGTAATTCCAGGATATAATTAACATAATCTTCCACTACCACGAGCGCGCGGTGCACGTGCTGTCGTGCCGGTACAACTACCGCTCGGACCAGTGCATGTACGGCGACGCGTGCGCGGACGCCAGCGCGCGCGGCGTGCTCGTGCTGCACGGCAGCCGCGGGATATTCCACAACGGGAAGCAGCCGGCGTTCCAGGTAGCTACATTAATATGTCACAGTGGTTACTTGCGCGACTGCTTTTAGGAACGTCCTGGGTTCAAATTCTGGGTTGGGTACCACTGATTTTTTCTAAGTTAAATTTTGTAGTTTTGGCTCGGAGTCTGGATATGTGCCCGGTGTATGACAATAGGCTCACCACCTATTCCATAGTTGGACTTTATATTAACTGGTGAGACATGGGAGTGGATTATGTTCCTCTGCCTATCACTTCGTGGAAATACAGGGGTGACGTTATATTGTGTATAATACAATGTGTGATTGTACGTTTGTTTAAACATATAATGGCCACTCAGACATTTTTGCAATAAGAAGTTGTTATTTAACGAATTAAGTGCCTGACCTTTGACGCGTCAGTTTTGAAATATGACAACGCGCAGAGTTCGCAAACATTCAAAAGTTATGAAACTTATGTCGCGAATGACCTCGTTAGTTGCATGTCGCAATCTTCCATTGTTCGTTTTGCCCACGCATGGCTCATACACACGTAAAAATTTTGAAATACTGATTCATGAGTGTAACATGAATATTTCATCTGTAATTCGATATGTACCTATTTGTAATTTTATATTTATTTTAATAATTATAGCAATATTCGAATGACTGTCAAAGGTTGGTAAAGAAATTTTTAGAGCTACTCTAAGAATTTTTAAGTCTCGCTCCTTTTCATTAGTAAAATGGTTACAGAAAAATAGCGATGATAGCTTTATTAGTGGCTTAGAATTCAGCTCCGTAGTCAGGCAGTGCTGTGTTCAAAATTTCAAATACTAAAATGCACCCCATTACAAATGAAAGTGTATTTTGATACTGTCACTTGCTGTGACCATGAAAAACATGGTGAGGTCATCCCCATAAAGTTCTTTAAAGTCTGTTAAATGTGCCAACTTGCAGTTGAATAGATTATTTAATAAGAAAAAAAAAGATCAAAATGGTGCAAATTATTGTTTAAACAAGCCAATTAAACCAATCACTTGGTCAGTGTGGCATGCTGTAGCTTTATTCCTTTTTGTTTTTAGAGGTAAACCCACGTCCAAAAGTGGAATTATGAAAGCTTACAATTAATTTTCATGCAAGTTTTTATCCCAACATTTCCATCTATGGAATTTTTCCTCTAATATTTTTCATTACTTATTAAGATATGTGTTAATAATCAATAATATTTGTATTTTCATTTTGCAGGCAGTTTACAATGCAATAGAGGAGTACGAGCTTGGCACTGACCCAATGAATGTTGTAATCAAAATGGAGAAATACCTATCCGAAGTGCCCACATCTAACTGTGGCAATTTGAAGGATGTGTTCCTTAAAGTGCCCGCCGAAACATTAGGCCACTTACACACCAAACCGGTCAGGTAGCACATTGTATGTAAATGGGCTTATTTTAGACACTTGTGGTCTTCTTAGGAAGGACTTGCACTTGCAAACACTAGGATGTCATAAAAAAAACTGTATTGTACTTTTACCGAATAATCAAACTAAGTCTGTGATCACAATCATATTTAAGCCTTGGTTATTAGCTTTTACAGTGTGTTATATGCTTTATATTGTTGTAGAGTTTGGCTTGTATAGTTGTATGTTATATTGACAAATGTAAGTATGTTATTATTATTATAGCAGAATTACTTATATTGACTGCTTCGTTGGTCGCGTTGGTTGCAGGTGCGACTGCCGATCGGGAGGTCCCGGGTTCGAATCCCGGGTGGAACACTAAAAAAATTTTCTAATTTAGATTTTCTTGTAGTAGTTCTGAATCTGGATATGTGCCTGAAGCATGGCAATAGGCTCACCACCTATTCCATAGTGGGACCTAAACGTAACCGGTGAAATGTGGGAGTGTTCTGCATTCCTCTGCCTATCCTTTCGGGGATTACAGGTGTGAAGTTATGTTTACTTATACATATATGTGTTTGAAAGTCAATATTGTTCAAAATTAATACAGAAAGATTTTTCTTCAGAAGAAGAAAGAAAGATCTTAATAAGTTGCCAATCTCAGGAAAGGTCCTCCATAGGAGAAAAAGCAGTCCAAGCACATTTTTATACAGAAAAAAAATTTCTGTTTTAACTTTAAAAATATTTTTTCTATTGAATATGGTTAATGTATCTTGATTGCTACAATTATATTTATACTTTAATAATGTGACTAATAGAAGAGGATATATTTTGCACTAGCAACATTCACTTTTAAAATATGACTGTTCAGGGTAAATTGAAGAATTAGAATGAGGGTGTGTAAGAATTTTCATTCAACCTGCGTGAATGTCTGTGCTTAAGTATTATGTAAAACACAAGTTCCAAATTCAAATGTCTGATTATTTATTAATTTTAATACATCTTAAAAGTAGTATTATCATTTAAACATTTAAAACCAATTATTGTATTCTTTATTTTATTTAGAAATAGATATAGGTAGTAAATAATAATAATATATTTTACATAGAGAATATTCCGACGTTGACGATTTAGTGCTAAGATAGTTGAGGAACGAGAATCGTCTTAAATTAAAATTAAAGATATTTTGAACTTTTTCTTTCACAGGTGACGAATAACATCTTTTAAAGTTTAAACCTGACATTATGTTACAACCTTAAATTTATTTTGTCAATTAATATTTTGACAAATGCAAAAAAGTATTATAATTTATTATAATTTTGTCGAGTTATTTACATGTAAATATTTACATTTAAATGGATCAAAATATTCCTTTTTCTCGAAATATTATAAAAATCGTGAGCAAAATAGTGTTAAACTTTTAGATAACTATATTAGTCACTCTATCAGGAACAGGAAGACAAAATTATTGGACGGTGCGTAGGTATGATGACGTCATGTAATAATACAGTTTGTGTGTTTTGTTTGTAACAAGAACAAAAGGGTTGACGACTAGCTGAAGCCTTGTCTTCGGGTGGCGGGAAGTTTATTAAAGACTATTAGCACACAAATATACAATGCGCAGTAAAGTAATTGTTACGTGTTTAAAATAAAGATAACTGTTTCTTTGACCATAACGCTGGAAAAAAGTGAAGATTAAGGAAAAGTTCGGTTCTCACCTAGAACAAACATATGAGTGATTGACACATACATTTGTTCTATGTGGGTGTAAAATTATTCCTATAAGTCGTTTATGATATCAAACATGTTTATTAAATTTAAATATGTTTGTATATAATTTCCTAGATACTATAGTACTGAGTCTGCCTAATTAGGGATCAGATGTTAGGTAAAAAGCGGCTTTTTATAATCTACACTGGAGCAGCATGGTGAATTATGCTCGTAACGTCAATTAATTATAGTAAAAATTCATATATACCAATGCATCTTAAAGAAAATAGCATAAATTTGAACAAAGTTTAACCTCATTTAAGTATTGGAATATAGAAATCGGAAAACTTAACTTTGCTGTCAATGACCGGATGTAACGCGGTGTTGCCAGTTCACTGCTATCTGTCACCAACATGAATACGCGTAGAGCACAATAAAGTGATTCTTTAGGTACATAACCATCCTACCGCTTTGTAGTATTATCAGTCATTTAGTTAACGTACAATATGAGAATTGAATGTAGAAATGATAAAGATTGACTGTAAATTCGATGTCTGGCGGTAGCTGAAGTTGCTTTTATTTTCCCTCCAAATTACCGGTTGTACAGATAGCCTAAAAAGCATGGAGGTTAGGAGGATTTTATTGTGCTGTTTCTATTTCAATTGATTGTTATAGGAATAGCAATAGGTTGAAGATTTTAGAAGTACTGTTAGAAGGGAGAAGTTGTTGTGTGTTTGTTCTAACAGTAAAATTCTTGCTCTTAACGCTCCAGTGATTTTGGATTTGGTCTCTAACTTAGATTCGGCGGGTAGTTACATTCCTTGGCCTTGAACTATGACTCGGGTAGTTTTTACTTACAATCCTTGGTTTTGTATTTAGACTGACGTTTTTTATGATTGCCCTCATTGATCTTGTACTTGTCTGAAGCGTTTTGTAGTTGCCCACATTGATCTTGAACTTAGACTCGAGCGGTTTGCCAAGGCCCTCCTTCATGAAGGATTTAGCGTAATGCAATATTGAATATAATACCATGTACTTAATAATCAATACGGAAATAATAACGCTATAAAAATAGAATTTACGTATTCACTTAATACATCAACTTTAATAGCGGCCAACTTACCTGCTAGTCAGTTTTTGTTGTGCCAGAACATGTTTATGTTGTACGATTTGGTTTAGAAATTTTTTATCGCCTCATTGTAATTCAAGGAGGCTGCTTGTTATGTGGTAATTATCCGTTTTATAAATATCGTTTACATATTTTAGATTTGAAAAAATCTCGATAAAAACATATGTTGCGGAAATATTTGCAAGTGTTCCTACCTCCATTGTTCACCTGTTGTTCTGAGTTGGTCACCGCTAGTATTGGCAGTATACGTTGAGAGTATCATAGATATGCTGTGAGTCATATTTATATCTATAGGACTTGCCCGTAGCTCGATTCACCGGATTTCTTTCTACTTGGGTTCATCTTTGTCAAAATTATTTCGTTATTCCAGTATTTTGGGACAACTCGCGGACATCTGATTTCAAACTGGGCTGAATCTATGCTATAATGTTGTATAACCCTTTGCAGGAGGTTTGTGTCCAGAAATGGACTTCAATAGGCTGATGATTATAAAATTTGATGTAAAAAAATAAAAAAAACACTGATGGTCATCACACAATTAATTTATGCGAAGTGAGAATCTAAGTCACAATATCCGGCTCAGTAGTCAAGGTCACTAATCACTGAACCATCTGACTTGGAAATTATTTGTTGCATCCAAGTATTTAATATTTGACGTTATTGAGGAACTTTGGCCGCTGCGATTAAATAATACTGTTTTCCATAGCTTCAACTTGGATTTTATAAGCATATTCTTGCTTGTTTTAATTAATATTTATAATCGGTAGGTATTTTGTTTCAAATAAAAATGTTGTTTCCCGATACAAATGTTAATCAATTCTGGGGAAAAACTTTAATTATTATTACTTTTAAAGTAAAGTTTAACGTTGTATACTTTAGATTCTTTAATGCATATTATGTTTCCTGTTAATATTAAAAGTATGAAAAGTCATATGTCAAAATTTGTATGTATAAAAATCAGCACACAAATTAGCTTATACATAACCGAGGTCAAAACATTGGATACTTTTTCTTTCAATAAATGATGATGATGTCATTGTTTAATGACTTCTAGCTATTTTCTTTCTTAAAGCAAGAACGATATTACGGGTTGAATTTTTCTTTTATAATTTTTTTTAATATCCACACATTGTCAATGCTCTTAACCTTATCCTGGCGTCCACGCCGACCAAGTCGCGGCCAGAAGTTCGTACTTCACAATTTGAACGGTCATAAATAAACTTTATACTTACTTAGTGTATTACGTGTAACAAAAGTTTTATGTCTCGTTCGCTTCTTCGAATTGGTATTTGAATCTACCTGGTATTATTTATCGTCTCGTTTTAAACTATGACACTCGATCATGTGTCTTTACAATTTATTTTTACCATAATTCTATTTAATTTGTGTCATTATTATTCCTCGGTGTGTGTATTACAAATCCATTTAAAGCCTCGTTAGACGAAGAGCGTGAACGTTCGCGTCGCGTGTACAACGCCATTTTAGCGCCAATTATTGACAATTTACGAGCGTTGCCTTTTATATTTCGGGATTAGACACACAAAAATAAAGATTAATCATCGAAAATCACTATTGTTTTTCAAAATATTCCCCATGAAGATCTATACATTTTTACATGCGTTTGCACCAATTGTCGAAGGCCTTTTACCACTCTGATTGACGTATCTCCAAAAAATGCATTCTGAAAGCAGCAACCGCTTCTTCAGGTGTCGAAAAACGTTGACCTCTCAGTTTGTTTTTTACGTACGGGAATAAAAAGAAGTCATTCGGTGCCAAGTCAGGACTATACGGCGGATGACTCATCAAATCGATGTTTTGGGTGCTCAAAACTGCAGTTGTTTGAGCCGATGTGTGAGAGCTCGCATTGTCGTGCTGAAGAGTGCTCCGTCTTCGGCGATTGGTTTTCCTGATTTCTTGGAAGACAACTGGCAAACAAACGGTTGTGTACCACTCAGAATTGACTGTTCTGCGCTGTTCTAGTGGTACGGTTGCGACATGTCCAGTTTTTTCGAAAAAACAGCCGACCATTTGCTTGGAAGTGCTTCATGCGCGAACAAGTTTTGTTGGAATTGGCTCATCTTGAAACACCCATACGGTCGACTGCTGTTTACTTTCGGGCTCATACGCATAAATCCACGATTCATCACCTGTCACGATGTCATAGACGTGTTTCGAAGCACCGCGATCGTATTTTTTGAG
>DWEJ01003395.1:0-10475 GCA_018245835.1 Mysoria sejanus stolli | reverse complement strand
GAACATGGGTCTCCTCTCAGAAAGAGAGGGTTAAGGCCATAGTCTGCCACGCTGGCCAAGTGCGGGTTGGCAGACTTATTAATCTATACTCATCAATTACTTTAAAAAAATTGCCTTCCTCATTGCCCACTCGTAGGTGAATCGACACTAGGTCAAACCAAACCCTTGACCTGGTTTGCTATCAATTGGATACCGGAATATCGGTCATAAATCGGAAATAAAATGTAAAAGTTTGTAAATCGTAAAGCATACCTAGCCAAGGCGCCGGCTGTGAGTGCGGCGGCGGCGGCGGCGGGAACGGGCCGCCGGGACCGGGGCCTGCGCGCGGAGCGAGATATAATTATAGCGAGCGATATATATAATACATGTCGGTAATGCAAGCGGTGCGAGTACGTACCGGGCGCCGGCATGAGCGCGCGCGGCGCGTGCGACGCGTAGGGCCCGGGCGCGCGTCGCGACGGGCCCGTGGAGGACAGCGCATTGGGCGGCGTGTTGGGCGGCGCCTCGCCCAGCTCCGCCATCAGCGACATGTACTCTTCATCGATCTTGGCCTGCCGACAAGCATTATGAGAATAAATTAGTTAGTAGTAAAATCATACTAAATGAAACAGATGATCAATGTGTCATCAATTTGAACGTTAATAGTTTTATTCGTACTAGAATGTCCTACAATTTCCATTGGATTACGATTGTTTTATAAAATTCATGTAGGTACTATAAAAACCACCTCCTCAGTCATGTCGACAAATTTGGATGTATGATATTCCTAATATGAATAATTGTTAGAACGACTGCAGCCGGACGTGTCGTGGACGTGTACCTTGTTGGCGTGGGTGTGCGGGTGGCCCTGGCCGGGGCGCTTGGCGCGGCAGTCGCGCGCGATGTGTCCGGCGCCGCCGCACGACGAGCACACGATGCTGCCGGTGACGTTGGGCTTGTCGGGGCACAGCCACGTCTTGTGGTCAGCGGCGCTGCAATTGGCGCAGCGCGGCGCGTCGGTCTCGCGCAGCGTGCCGTTCAGCTGCGCCAGCTCGCGCAGCTGCATGCGCCGCAGGTCATTCTGCCCCTCGGGCACTTCAACGCCCTGTCGAATCACCTCCTTGATCTTCTCCACGGCCTTTTTGACGCAGTCCGCGTTAGTCGCCGTGATGTACGCGTGTAATGGCTCGTCTTCTCCTGGCAGCGGTTGACCGTCCTTGCGCCCCACCTTGCCTTCCTTCACCGAGCCCTTGCCACGGATGATGATCTTTGCGCCAGTCTCCTTTTCCATCGCTTAATCAAAAAAATAGTATCATTTATATATATAATTCGACAAGATAAATTGTTGTCATCCAAATGCTGAAATATTTCAGAACCGAATGGAACTGACTCAAAAATGATCTAAAACAGAGCCAAAAACGAAATATAAAAATACAGTTATAATCACGTAAACGTTATTAAAATCCTATCCTAGCAATTAAGGAAAAAATCTGAAGCCTAGACACAACAAGAGTAATGATAATGAAGATGAATACTGCTTGCTTCTTCATGCTTCTTCGATTATGCTTTTAAAAAGCAAGTCAATACAAAAGTAAATTAATGGTTGTTATGTAACATTATATAATTAAACGATGTCTTGAAAAGGAAAATATAAAACGCATTACGCATAATATATGATATATAATAGATATTATAATCTTGATAAAATAACATAACGTTATTCTAAATAATTGCATTAGTAATATTATTAATGTTACTAGTTCGTACCTTTAAGCGTATTCCCACGCGGTCCGATAAGTAGCCCGACAAAATTAATATCCGGGTGCTCTTCCTGCGGGATCATCACCTTGTCATGCACGCGGATGATTGGTGGCCTGCGCACACAAACAATACATTTTAACTTACGGCTCGTTACCGAAGTAATTAATGCTTGCTACGTATGTACTAGTGATGTAACGAATGTCACTTGAACATTCGGCGAAGAATGTTTGCTAGCGACATTCGCGAATACGAATATTCAGTTTTTGAAAATTTCATTGAAGAATTTGTTTTTGTTTGTTTTATTGCATTATATATTTTTTATGTTAATGTTCTAATGAAAATTTAACTGTTAAGCTTTATTACTCAAAGTTAAGTAAATAAATAAATAATAGTAAATAAATAAATAGTAAGTTAAGTAAATAAATAAATAATAGTATGTACATATATATTACTATATTCATTTACACGTCTTCTATAATGACGATGGCTTGTCGTAGTCCATCTGTTGTGGCACGGCAATCTGCTCATGCCATTATTGGCTCGTCTCGTGTGCACCAGCGCCGAGAGGTGTGAGTGGAGTGGGGGAAGGGGGACTACTCACTTATAGTCAGGCGGCGGCTTGAATTCCGGGTTGATCTGATGCATGCGCTGCACGAGGCGGTGGCGCTCCTCCTCCAGCTTGCGTCGCGTGCGGTACTCGCGCGTGTTGAGCCGCTTGCCGTCCGTGGAGTAGATGGGCTCCGGCGACGGCGACCTGCGCAGCGCGCGCCGTCAGGGCCGCGTGCGGCGCGCCGCGTGCGGCACGCCTTGACGCACGAGACGATTCACACTCCGCTCTCCGTTTTACTATTCCTCACTTTTAAACATAAAATAGAGCAAGTAGAAAAAAACTCTTCGAAGCGACGGAGTGCGAAGCTGTAACGTCTCTCTCGTGCGTCAATACGTTTAACGAAATATCGTTTGCACTGCTTATTATGCTTGGGTATATAATTATTTAGGTACTACGACGTTGTGATTTAAAAATGTTCGGTACATGAAGTAAGCGTAAGTGGCGGCGTGAAAGCACGCCGATTGCCTAGTCTATCTCCTACACCATACCTAACGCCCTGAGAAAAAATAATTCAATTAAATATTTCCACCTGAAAGTTAACGTTATTAGAGCTGAAAATAATTTGATTAATAATTAATCTGTCGACGCTGAAAAACAGTTATCTTAATTATTTATTAGGTTATTTTAATTGAATTATTAATGGCGCGGTCGGTGTGTGATCTGTAAAATGAAGAAAATGGCCCATTAGTAGATCCAGGGTACATGGGACGTCTCCGTAGCAACGATTTGAAGCGGTAAAGTATTGCACTTGTCAGCCACGCGGCGCGAACCTGCGGCGCCACCGCGCGGCTCGGTCTGCCCGCGTCGCGACATCGACAACGGGCATGTAAACCTATCTATATCTCTCTTCATCAATGTATACCGAAAGTATTGAGAGATTATTTAATACATGATATCACTTCTAATGTACTACATTCGATCAAGTGAGACGACTCCACGGCGGCTCACGCACCTATTCATTGTCAACGAGCGTGTCACATGACGTCGCGCGGCGCCAGGATTCCTCAGCGCGGTAGAATTAAAAACTGTTTTCATTAGATTACAACTGTGAAGTGATTTACAAGCACCGGCATTTCGCGTACAGACAATCGTGCGAGTCACTCGGAGCGCTCGCGTATAGAATAAATGTGGTAAACCTGGTGAGTACGATACTCAGTAAGGACGCGCGGCGCGGACGGCAAATAGTAGTAGCTGGGGTGCGAACCTCTCCTCGATGTTAGCGGGGATGCCGAGGTCGCCGGAGCGCAGCTTGCGGCTCACCTCCTCGATCTGCAGTTGCACTGCAAGGGAAGGGGTTAGCCCGCGCGGCCACCGCCACTCATTAGAACGTGTCGCCGCACGCGGGCTCCGGCCGCCCCAGAAGAAACACGTTCACCGGCCGCAACTGGTTTGCCCCATTTTCTTAAAAATGTTGTGAACGTGTTCCTTCTTACATAATCTTAAAATTTCCATTAGCACAATACAAAAAGCAAAATTAATCCTGTGACCAGTAAATTATTAAAATAATAAACAATAGAATTTCATAACAAAATTTGGTGTTAAAATTGATATTGTTAAAACATAAAAGATCCTGGAAATAAAGATTATTTATATTATTGTTACATTAATAGGTTTAATCAATCCTTACGGCTATCCGATGACCGATATAACATCACACGAAACAGTAATAAATACAGTGCACAATAATTGTTCATATATATGTGAGGATTTGTGACGAACTACTGGGAGACAGGAATTGAATAAAGGATAAAAATAACATTTCGAGGCAATGAACGACTCCAAACGCCGACCATGGTTCCTTCGAGACACAAAGGTCAATGGTAACAACGGGGATGCCTGGTCTGAATCACAATATTTGTTGCTTTTAAAAATAAAAACACCAAACATCACGATTAATTCAGTCACATCCTAGAGCTGGGGGGCAGGATAGAGCAGGAGCGCCAAGCTAGCGGGGCGATACTCACGAAGGTATTGCTCCTCCTGCTCGCGTGTGAGCGTGGAGGGCAGCACGGTGGGCAGGCCGGGGATGAAGGTTTTGTCGTGCTCGGAGCCCATCCAGCGCGTG
The DNA here is from genome assembly GCA_018245835.1 of Mysoria sejanus stolli. NCBI lineage: Eukaryota > Metazoa > Arthropoda > Insecta > Lepidoptera > Hesperiidae > Mysarbia > Mysarbia sejanus. The sequence continues at coordinate 6,060 of DWEJ01003395.1, read as the reverse complement.
CGCCGGCGCCGCGCGCGCCGCTCCGCCGCCGTCTCCCCGGGCGGGCCTGTCAGGGGAAAGCATGCATTTGTTGTTCCTAGAATTTATTCAACGTTAATTTGAATGTATCCTATCACTTGACATTATACGTTAGCCCAGTCTTTCGTTTAATAAAAACCTTGAAAGTATATAAAAAATGAATATTTCAACGTTTCATAAAAATGTTGATAACTATCTAAACTTTATTGATCTTGAGAGGTTTTGCGATGACGACGACGACTTTGATATTGAATACGTTACCCTGTCCGTCGTCTTGGTCGTCGTCCGGATGGTAGTCAACATGATTCGGGTGTTGGGACTGGTGGGTGTGGTGGTGCGTGTGGTGCTGCGGCGGCTTGTCGCGGTAGCGGGACTCGGTGCGCGCCTGCAGCTGCTCCAGCTTCTGCTGCACGGAGGTGGGCGGCGGAATGGCCGTGGCGGCCGACAGCGCCGCGGCGGCGGCGGCCGCGGGCTGCACGGGCGCCGCCATACGACGCTGCGCCACAAACGTCTGTTAGCGCGCCGTCCGCCACACGTCACGCGCGCGACGCCGTACGTGAAATAAACAATAACGAAACAAACATAACATAACATAATTTAAATTAAACGTACCTATGCGACCGATGCCTCTCGTATCGAATGATAGTATATTTATATAATAGTTTTTTGAAGTGAAACCTTCTTAAGAATCGTTGCGAATCAAAGCATGATGAACCGAAATAGCAACATTAAAATAAGACAATGATTTTGCCTGTAGTTGTTTGAACAGTTTTGGATTGGTAACATTGACCACGTTTTTAGTGAAGAAATTTTTCATAGGTAACAGGCGTTGTTATTTAAATTGCGGGTTTTAACATCTGAAAGATTAATATATAATATTAAAAATGTAAATCTTTCACTTTGATTATGCATTTTTATACATACATAGATTGTTAGACTATCATATCCAAACAGCTAAAACGTAATACGATAAGGATACGCCTGTCCAGAAGTATGTCACAAAACACAAAAGAACTATCTCAACATAGATTTTGTTACTGTGTTCCCGAAAGCACATCCAAGATCTCATCCACTTTTCCTAGCACTGTACCATCAACGACTCTCCCAGAAGCAGTTCTCGACTTTCACTTTCTCGACGTTCAAATACCAAATCTTTGGTTTTTGTCACATTCAATTCTAAAAATTCTTTCATACAGTCTTGCAGCCAAGGGCAGATCCAACCTCATCGCCTGGGGGGGGGGTGTCACATTTTCGATGTGTTCATTCCCCAGTAATGCGTTTACGTCAAGTATTATATTAAAGTTACTATTATATTATTCAAGTATTATATTAAATTAATTAAATATTGAAAATACTTAAATAAAATATAAATTGTGACAAAAATAAAAAAATACATGTTTAATAGTTTTTTAATGAGTGGTCCACCTAAGTTCTGGCCCGGCTCGGTGGGGGGTCATTCCCCCGATAACCCACCCCCTGGATACGCCCTTGCTTGCACCTCAGATAATATGGAGCCGATTAAAACTGCGTCGTCTGCGTAGATCACACGTTTACCAATGAGTCAGCCATACATATTCCTACATTCGTATCTTGCAATCTTATGAGGCATTCGTCCAGATATGTATATGATAAACTGTCTGGCTGAAACCAATATTGACATCAAACCAGTGTAGCATGATACTATCCACCTGCAAACATGCGCATGTGTAGTACATATCGAACTGTAGGCGAGAGCACCACACAGTTTATCCTATATTGCGTAAAATGTCCCAAGGTCCTGTCCCAAAGTATCCAGACATCATCATCATCAGCCTATTGCAGTCCACAGCTGGACATAGACCTCGCCTGAAGAGTTATGCCCATAATCCCCACGCTTGGCACGCGGGTTGGATATTGCAGAGCACAACTTGTCGCACCACCTGCGCTGCTGCCCAAAGGCGGCCAGGGCATTTAGCTGCGCCTAGACAAATCAGGACGTACTGCGATGTGCCTGTGCCGGGTTTAGTTGCTTCTTACTACACCCTGTATCCCGGTAAAGCAATGTATTATTACTTCGCCCTAACATGACACGTTCCTTACAAACACCATCTCAAAATCCACAAAACCACATAACAGCTTCTAGACCACTTCCAGGTGCTTCTGTACTATGTTACGAAGATAAAGCACTTGATCTATACATCCTTGTGTAGTTCTTTAACCTCCTTGTGCCTCCCACAACATTCTATTGGACTTTTCCTGCATTCTCCTTCCAGTTACTTTACTGTACATGTTATTTGCTAACTGATGGTTTGAGCACTCCCCATGTCAGTCTGAATAATTTGTAATATAATAAATGTATGATAGTAAAATGCAAAATTATTTTTAAAACCGGTAAAAATATAGATAAGTAAACCCTACAGTTATCATTCTTCTGGTATTATGTATTCTTTATCATTTTTCAAAATGTATTCTAGAAGTTTCACTTCTGCTGTATGTGAAATGCACACACACTTTTCAAATTATATTCTGAACTATGTAGACAAAAGAAAAAAATCTAACACAGTTTTGTCAGAGATAAAGCAGGTCGCTTACAGTGATATAAAATAAAAACAAAAAAGAACATTACACAAATCAAACTAATAGAATTAAAATGAAAGACAGAAGTAAGCAGACTAAAAATATAACACATGCTTACCACATAATTTACATATTTCTAGAAAAAAAAAACCAAATATTTTTACAGCCGGCTTGTGGAATATAAATAAAAAAAGGACTACTAGAGACTAAAATCTCATCTGATAACCCTTTTGATGTTAGAAAACTTATAGAATATTGACAAGTATTCTTGTTATCTTTAGTGTTTAATTATTGACAATATTGTATTAGTCCAAAAACCGACAAATTGCTACATATATAAACAAATATTTTTTAATGGAACATTTCACTAAATGTAAAGATCTTGGTACTGATTCAATAGATATTAGTGTCAAATTTAATATAAGACAGAATTAACTCCAAATTGGATCCTGAACATTTCCAGAAGCTGTTAACAGCAGAATGTAATGCTGAGCTCGTAAAATCTTTCCTAGTTCACAAAACCTATAAATTATTTCGAAACAATAATGAACACTGGAAAATACATTATTTTTATATTGATTATAATATACTCTATAGCTTTGACATATTTGGTACAAGCATATACAAAATCTTTATGAAGGCAGTATATACAACAACACATACTAATTATAACACTGTGCGGGAGCTATTGTTAAGAAACAATTACCTGTCTCTCTTTAGCATGGTGCTGAAAAAGACCACACATCACTAGTTATAATAACATGGTTGGAGCAATTCCTTTAGTACTATTATAATTATTAGGAAATAATAATGTCACCTAACAACAGCACAGTTTTTATATTTGACATCAGTCATATTTGAAACATTTCTAAATATATTAATTTAGTTACCAAATGTTCTGTGAATAGTTCATCTGATAAAATTCTACTGAACAAGATAAACAATATGTAGAGAACTGTATAGATTTGAAATAGTAATAAAGTCAATATAATACAGGTTGTTATTAGGTATGTCAATCAGTATTCAAAATAGGTGAATCATAGTGGATTATAAATGTTAGTAGCACAATGGAGCGACAGAGTACCTGTGCGACAGCGGCAGCGGCTAGGATAGCGGCGTGAGCGGCGGGATTGACGGTGGCGGGGGCGGTCGCGCGCGCCGTAGCCTTTGTCGTCGTGCCCACCATCTGGTCCAGTAACGCAATTGTGCCATCCCTGAAAACACAAACTCCAAATCGATATCATCAACATAAAGCTAAGCCTAGCAAAGCTGAGGATAACTGCCTCTTTGGTCGAATGGTTACGAGCGCGTCAGAGCGCGTTCGAGAAGTACTATATTCATACTCACCTAGCAATATGCTCACCACCTATACTGATGTAAACGTAACAGGTGAATCGTGAGACTATAGATAGGTATTACTCCACCTATGCAGGAATTACTGGAATGCCGTAGGTAAAGCGAAGCGCTTGCCTGACACTGATCACAAAAATTTAAGTTATAATTACCTATCTTTAGATTTTCTACCGCGACTCCGACTGCGCGAGCGACTACGACTGCGTCTCTTCTCCTTGTGGCGATCACGGTCACGGCTGCGACTACGTTCTCTATCTTTGTCCCTGTGATATTAAAAATTATACATTTCTTTTGGCAATATCGAAAATTTGAATGTTGGTGGATGGATTTGCTGACACCCAATCTATTTTATTAACCAAATAGTAGCTGATATAGAAGTATAAGTCTCTGAAACCAGTTTGTATGCAAAAAGTGATGAATGTTTTGCACCTAATGCTTTCTCCTCACCCCATAAGATACTCAGCATAATAATAACAAACTTAAAGATGGTACTATTTGCCGTTCTATTTTTCCCATACATTTGTGTGACCTGTTGGGCTAAAAAATCAAATTGATTATATCACACTGATTTCAATCCTATCTGATTGAAACACTGCAAAGCCCCTTATGATTTAGTTGTGTAACCAAGACTGTGTTAGGTCAATAATGATTGACACAATACAGGGCACTTAACATGATGAAACCAGACTATATAAGAGGAGCTTTTGTGCAAAGAAATCATCTAACATTCTATGAGGCTTTGGATAAAACCTTATATTCTGTTATATATCATGTATATATCATGTTCTGTTATATATCATCTAGATTACAATGTGAATAGGGTTTTATCATATATTGTGTATTATATAATTTACATTAGCAGTAACACAGACAAAATATAATTTACAGTAAAGAATTTTAACTGCTTCTGGGTATTTCATTTATTACAGCCATTTTGTAGTTCTAGAAAAACATCCAATAGTTATACAACAAGTGTTCACTGTGATAAAGTATCATGGTATTGAATTAACATTAATTCTTTCCAGTTTTAATAAGCCATAAATTATTATCAATAATTATTATATTCCCAGTTTCTATATACACAAATTTATATAGATTGTATTGAAAAATGATTTGACTGTAACAACATTTTATTTAAATATTGTCAGGTTTTAATATTACACTTGCCAATGGAACAGAAAACAATGTTAATTTAATACACTGCTTTTTACCAACAAGTTCTTAGTTAAGTGATTGCAAGTGTGACTGCTGATAAAAAGGGTTCAATCTGTATGTTAGGCATAATAATATTGGGATTTTCAAACTTGAAATTTGTACCTTAACTTAGTGTTTGAATTTTCATCCTGTGTATGGCAATAGCACACATAAGCACATTAATTGAGGAAGTCTATTACAGTCCCTTACATAACCCTTTCAGAAAATATATATGTGATTTTAATTAAAAAACATTTAAATTAATTAACATTTTGGGAATAATTTATGTATTAAAAATCAACAGGTCTTGTAGACAGTGGAAGTTAAGTGAAAACCAAATAGACATGGAAGAGATACATACAAATATTAAAAGCAATGTACCTAAAACCTATAAAGATTTTAACCAAAGTAATATAAGCTACAAAGAAAGTTATTCTAGACATATCTTCACACCAGGTCCGTCAAGTGCTAGGCAGAGAGCACCGAGAGCCAAATAGCTCTAGCCTTACATACCTGCCATGCTTCTTATACATTCATCTAGACATTTAATCAATAAACATTCGGTGTGGTATATAGTTATCATCCAATTCCAGCATTTAATATGTATTGCCATGGACGGAACCGCTCATGTTTAATTTCCAAAATGTAACGAAAGTATAACACTTTAAATTATTATTCTCAGCCAAGAACCAACATATGTCAACCTACCTCTTGGACCTGTGGCGATCTCTGTCCCTATCACGATCACGGTTTCGGTCGCTACGATCACTTCGGTCACGGTCCCGATCACTTCTGTCGCGGTCGCGGTCTCGATCCCGGTCGCGATCGCGATCTCTCTCGCGGTCCTTATCACGGTCACGACCCTTGTCACGATCCTTGTGTCGTTCCCGGTCGCGAGATCGGGAACGACTCCTATCCCGATGTCGCGAACTCATTTTA
>DWEJ01003394.1:0-10476 GCA_018245835.1 Mysoria sejanus stolli | reverse complement strand
GAACACTCCCACGTCTCACCGCATACGTTTTTACGTCCCACTATGAAATAGGTGGTGAGCCTATCGCCATCTATCGGTATATAGGTACAGGTATATAGGTTAATAAACGAAATTCCAAACCCATTCCATTATTCCAAGCTAATCCAATTCCAATCCAGTTCCGAGTGCAGTCAGTGGAGCGACGTAACACAGATAGACGTCGAGGCATCTAGCCAATGTTGTCGGTGAACATGTGGAATAGGCTTTATGCTGATAGTATTATTGACGCGGGTAAAGCTGTTTGCACAGTCGAATACGCGCCATTAAAAATACTATTATTACATCGCCTGATGCTTTAAGGATACGTCTTTTAAGTATATAAGCGGTGCAAATGTATATACATATATTCTTTTTTATGTGTTATGTTCTTAGTTTCGTTGCATACATAATAGTTAAATAAAAAAAATATTATCACGTCAAGTCACTTATGAGGCAGACGGAAACTAATAGTCATAGCTTAAGACAATTATAAATTTTTTTGAGAATTGTGAAAGTAGTAATATACCTTCTTTTAAAAATAAAAAAAAATAGTATTATTTTATGTAATTCTTATTATATTCTGGATTTCTGCTCGATGCATGATAAATAGGGTCACCACCTATTCCATAGTAGGATATAAACGTAACTCACCAGTTTCACCAAACATGGTACTACAGCACATTTCTTTAGCTACCTCTTCGGGGATTACAGGCGTGATGTTACGTAATTAAATGAAATTTAACATTTGTTCGTTCATTTATACATTTAGTCCCGACGCATTGCGATAACAGCCTTCGCGGCTTAAATTACGTTAGAGAGCTGTCTCGCCCAGCGTCACATCGGCGCTCGTAATATTAAGTGCCTCACAAAGTTAATGCGTGTATTCTGGATATAATTAACCTGTTTTCTTCCAAGGTCTAATCGTGGAGTAGGCTTAATGGCATGTAGGTCTCCAATGTAGGTCATCGTTGTAATCGTTAACGCTTTTACAGCTCCATTTGGACAAGGGTCTCCTCAGAATGTGAAGGGTTAAGACCATAGCGTATCACGCTGACTTGGAGAACGTTTTGGAGAACTGTAAATCGAATGAGATATAGCAACGTATACAAAATTTCGTTATGATCTACCTACGTCATACGAGATATATTTCATCTTAATAAGCCTAACAGAAATTTTGTTCGTTTTTAACAAGGAACATTAGGAACTTCACGCATGTAATCCCCGAAGAGGTGAGCCTATTGCACCACTAGAAAATGTAAATTAGAAAAATTTTATAGTGCTCGACCCGGGACCTCCCGATCGGCAGCCGCACTTGCAACCAACACGACCAACGAGGCAGTCGACACGAAACATATTGTACTGAAATCTAAACTTATCTTACAGTTACATGTGTATCACACCCTTATATTATAGTAAAGCTTGTTATTGAACCGCTAAATAAGCGTGTGATGAGAACTTCACGTTCAGTGTTCAGCGGGAAAATTTTATTGCGATCGAGAAAAAAAATGAAGGCGCAATTTTTACCGAGCTTGTAGGGCCAATATAAAGAGCTATTAAAGCCGCCACTGCAATCGCGTAACGTTATTCATGCGTGAAATAAAACATTTCAGCCGAACGTATTACGAGTATTACGATGTTATTATTATTTTTTCTTCACGCCAGGTCCTTTACGGGGTAGGCAATGAGCAAAATGTTACTATCCTGAGATGTCAGGCGTGTTTTAGAAGTTTTCCAAAACATGTTTTTGAATACTTAGTACTCATGTAGTAGGGTGGAATGGCATAACAATGTGAGAAACACAGGAGAAATATAAGGACAGTAAAAATGAAGGTCTAGTACGAAAGATTGATCATTTACGAAGTTTTTTTGTTATTTATTTACCCAAAGGGGGTAACATGCTTGAGGGTTGCGAGCGGCTAGAGTGGGAGCTCAAACCGCTCAGACAGCTATCGCGGGAAGGAAAAGATGAGACATTGTGTCTCTCCCAGAAGAAGGGCTAGCACGAGCGTCACGCTAGGGCGGCACCGGTGCGTTCCGCTGGAGATCCCGGAGTCCTCCTATTAGCGCTGACAAAGGCCACCAAGGAGATTTTAGTGCAGTCAAAGTACTACATAACCCGGTATCTCTCCCAGGATACCAGGTAACTTTTGAAAGTTTCCCTCCGTAAAAAAAGGCTAACGTGCTTGAGGGAAATACCGACTAAATTATTATATATTGTTCTATAAATTAAATAGACAGTAAAACAACTTGCACAAAGTTATTTAAATGTTAACCGTAACAAGGACCTGTTGTCAAGTGCTAAAAATTAAGTAACTGAAAGCATCACTAACCGAGTTAAAATTTATTTAAATAAAAAATAAAATCTTTAAGTATATATGTACGTACTTGTGGGGATCGGCATTTTGGGTTTAAGGAGAATGTCGTGCCTTATCTGTATCAAGACGGGGAATGAAAGAGGCACGTTTAAGATGTTAAAATCGAAGGGCTCTTTTTCACCGAGTCATCGACGGCACGAGTGGATTTAAATTTCTTAACGGTTGAAAGGTAAACGAGGCGGAATATCCGTTCCGACGGTCTTTTCGATAGATGTGCTTAAAAAGAATCCTCGCTACGTGGAATTCTACAGAAAATGATAAACACCAAAAGTATAGAAACCAAAATATAGAATTAATATTTAATATAATGATTTACTGATGATCACTAAAGCTACGCACGGCATCTTTGCATAGAAACATAAAGCAAAAAAACTTAGCATTGAAATATAGCAAACATTTAAATGTCTCAAGAACTTTTTCCTGGACAACATGTAAGTTTTATCCATTTTAATTTTAATGTTCTGTTCGACCACATATCTAAATATTTTATACATTGTAGCGATTCAATCTTTAGTATTCTTTGGTAACTGAAAATTGTTACTACATTTAACGTCGCTAAACATGCATATTTGAATTTCTCGTTCAGAAATATTTAATCCTAGAAGCGCTATAAGATATTGAAATGTTCTCTTGTTTTATGTACAAGTAGTATCTACCATCACTTCACCATCTACATAGCATATCGACTACAACAAACCTTAATAGATATAAACAAGTACTTTTCATCCTTATTTCTGTAACCTCGCATGTATGTTATCCTATGTTACAGCGGATATGAGCTTTTAAATAAATAAGTAGGAACTAAAGTTGAGCAAAGTAACCATAGTTCCATATAAGTTGAAAGCATCTGGGGACGATAATGTATGTGGCAAGCGCGTGAGTAAGTCATGGCTGAGCGGAGCGCTGAACGCACAAGTGTACCAAACTGGGACAGTACGTTAAGAAGAAGCTAAATTGATACTAAGTTAGCTTTACGTGTAATGTTGACGCGGATAGTTTAAAAATCAATGATAGTGAAATTCTTTCTAGTGATAGAAATATCACTGTTTAATTTTTTAATGAATGCAATAAAATTAAACGATTGTTGAAATTACCTAGCCTAATGTAATTAAAGAAGAAGTTGAAAACGGAGACGAATATGAAGTAGAAGATGTCTACGAAGAAGAAAACGAGAAAGAAAAAACGGAAAAAAACGTAACTACACGCCTGTAATCCCCGAAGAGGTAGACAGAGGAATGCAGAACATTTCCACGTTTCACCAGTTACGTTTAAGTCCCACTATGGAATAGGTGGTGAGCCTATTGCCATGCATCGGGCACGTATCCAGACTCCGAACCACTACTAGATCTTTTTTTTTTTTAATTTTAATTTTAATTTAGTCTATGTTTTAATTTTAATTTAGTTTATTATTTAGCAAATGTAGTCTAATACTCGTAAATATGCAAACGATAACAATAACTGAAATTTATTTTAACTTTTCTTGTAGGTGTATACATTAAAGCGTAATTAAAAAGTTACAGGTTAACTTTAAAGGTATTAAGAATTTTAAAGGTATCAAGTTTGCAATGTAACTAATACACATTACCAAACTACATTGTATGTTGGTTAACGTCCACGTGAGTCTCTCGTCTTTCAATTTATTTTATAGCCTGTGCTGTTCTTTAAGTTCATGCGAGAAAAGTAGTGCATCTACCGTAAATGTAACGACTACAGTGTCATACAATAAATAGAAACTCGCTATGATTTCCAATTCCACTGCTATTAAGTTACAGCAGGACTATTGGTATCAAATTTTATCAAAACTACCCAATACCAGGTACAAAATAATAACATATTAAATACAGTCCGCACTGGCAGATGTTATTAATAACATGATGATATTAAGTATAGCTTTGGGTTCCGACTCTGCCGTATTGATGAACATTCGGAATTTGTAATGACTAAAATGACAGAATCCCTATTTAACACTCCGATGACATAGAAAAAGTTTAATATTAATTTTGTTTTTCGCATTCGCTATAACCAAACTGTCAACTATACAAATATTAACACCTATTATATGCATCTACCAACTGGCTTATTTACTCTATGCCTGTGATGGCTCGGCTGAGTTTTACGTTCAGCTGTTTTTCGCTTTTTGTCTTTCAAAGTTGGCAACACTGCGCGCGTCACATGTCCCGCGCCGCAGTTTCGAGTGGAGCTTTAAAATAGAGGGTTTTTGAGAATCAAGCGCTTAGCTTTCGGCAATAAACATCTGTTGAATTTTAAACAAACCGTACAACAGTGTCGCCATCATGATCATTCTCGTTACATCCTTCCCCTCTTTCAGCCCTGTTTCCTCTAAGAACACTAAAGGAGACACTTAGTTGCGATTTTGTTCAAAGCAAAGTGTGACAATGACAATAGTTTAATGCCTAACTGACAATGTCACTGCGCTGATACTGTATCAATACTGATACTGATACTTAAATACTCGGTTAGATTGTTGTTGCACTAATAATATGATAATTATCTAACCCCCCCTTATAATAACGTCAGTGACGTCATACCATGACAATGATTGTTGTTGTTGATGATTTAATGCGTTATTCACAACGTTGTTACACTAATAATATAATTTATCTAATGCCTCATTTCATAGTTATTTTTTATAGTTTTATAGTTATTGTGCTGACACTATAAAGATGGTATAATGCTTTGTTTACAATATCATTACTCTGTTAATATGATAATTATATAATGCCTTTTCTACAGTGTTGTTGCGCTGATAATATGATAATAGTAAACTACAGTTACACTTTTACTTTGATTATTTACGTACGGCTAATCAAATACAAACAAAAACTGAACCTTAGACGGATGACAGACGATAATAGTACGTTATCAAAGGCAATTTGGGCATATCGAGTGGTGAAACAGTTGGTCATGAAATAAGTATTCGGTAAAGTACACGAATTTACACATGTTGGCAACTTTCAGAGTGGCTAGCTGACAGCAAAGGTTTTATGAGAAATCATGTCTAATAAGACTTGATACAACCTCTATAGAACGTGTTATGGCTAATATTATAATATAATATTAGTCGTAGCACATGGACACAAAGCTATGAGAATCAAGAAACCAATATATATAATTTTCTAGATTTATGTCATATCCAGTGAATAATATCTTATAAATATGAAACAAATATTATGCAATATATGACCTATCATTTTGACGATTCACTCAAGATGAACATCAAAGATGATACGTGTAAGGAGCTATCACTAATAAAACCATAAACACGTCTTGTATATAGGGTAATAATTACGCATTCATGAATATTTCCATATAGGATCATAATCCGGGAATTAGATTGGTCCCAATACCCGAGCGATATAGGTTAGTATTAATACAGAACATTTTGTAGCCACCATAAAAGACATCTGACAATGGTTTAATAATAATCAGGACGCACGTGTTACAGGCCACAGATTAAGCACACACAGAGCTTCGTTGGAATTGAAATCAGTAAATAAAATGTTAATTATTCTACATTACAATTATGGCCATGGAGTTGAAGAGCTAAGGTTGAAGTTCAGTAGCGAAATATAGTAAAGACATATCTCCTCACACAATATTCGGGAACAGGTTGATAATAATAATTATTATTACTATACGTTACATGACATAGACTATGGTCGTAACTATTTTCGTGCTCAGAGGAAGACCATGTCCAAAAGGGACACGATAAATGGCTTAACTATGATGATATACTATATTGATTACGATTGTAAAAATGAACAGAACATTATAATTTCTTAATAGAATTATTGTATAATGCACTGGTGTTTATATTTAAATATGACAGTTATTATTATGATGCAAGTGAGTCAAAAAGGGGACGTTACCAAAACTAACAAGTAAAATTTTTGTTTGCACTCTAATATCAATCGCTTGATCTCAATGCATGGTGCGTTAAAAACTAAAAGCCTTAAATCGAAAGGCATTTTATTAATAGAGGAAAGACATTAATTAACAGTAAGTTTTGAACCAGAGATAATTCGTTCGTCTAAATTAGATTATTATACAGGGACCAACAGAACAGTTTTTTGTCTTTAACTAATTGCTTAATTTTAAAATATGATAAAACAATAATTGCTACTGAAACTATATAAAAAATTTCTATCCTTTAACTACTCTATGTAACGTACAACCGACTATAAAATTCAATTACTACATCCTGGTAATCTATGAATGTATAATGTACAATTATGTACCCCATGGGAGTATCGATCGATGGCCGCGCTTTATTGGCCTTTAACGGCGAATTAATGCCAGCAAATTACAGTCATGGGAAGTGCTATCTTACCATGAATCATAATAATTCGTTGTACTTAAGCACGTAGTTATCTATGATTGCTATGTACATTAGCTAATAACTCCAGCGAATTCCTCAATGGTAGACTAAGGCTTTAGAATTCAGCATTTCAAAGCTAGTTAGCTAGCTATTTTTCCAGACCGTTCAAAACTAAGCACAGCGCCATAATTCAAGCGGAATAAATTAGCAATACCAATGTTATGGCATGCCATGCTATGCTTTAGTATACAATTGATTCCAATAAGGTTCCAATGAGATTCCAGTAAGTTAAATTTATTGAAGACCTAACAGGCCCTAAAGAACTCTGTAATTGGTTTTAAATTATTTTAACAAAGTTACTAGAACGGAGCACCTTTACAATATTCATTGTAAATTCATATCGTATCCGGGGATACCTTCTGATCTCAGAATAGAAAACATTTCCTCAAATAGATATAATTTTATTATACCATCCACCAGTTGTATGGCAAAGGTGTATGTACTTGGCATTGTTACGTCGCAACGTACAGAGAATATACGAAGAAGCCATGGAAGCCTCCACACCGCAGCCGGCGCGCAGTCTTTTGATCTATAGAATTAAAAACGACCCTGGGTAATGCAAGGCATGAACGTAAGCGAGCACGAAAATAAACGAAGAGGCAGGAAAGAAATATGTTTCCATATCTCAGCAGTTACGTTTACGTCCCACTATTGAATAGATGGTGAGGCTATTACCATATACCGAGCACGTAACCAGGCTTCGCGTCACTAGTAGAAAATCTAAGTTGAAAGTACAACAGTGCTTGACCCAGGATTTGAACCCGAAAGCTCTCGATCGACATTCAAACTGGCAACCAACAATGAGGCAGTCAATGACAAAGTCAATGGTCGCTAACCGATGTTAAATAACGTTCGCTTTCACTTGTAACATTATCCACATTACAAAGAAAGCACTGAAACAGCCTCCACACTATTTTCGCTCAGCAAGAACATGTTTGCAGTGTTAAAGAATGAGTTTTTACTCTACCACTATGTATCTTGTATAGAATATTCATTTAATCATTGAAACAATAGGCTCACATTGTAACGCCAACACATTTGTTACACAACTGTTAATAATTATTCTCAGTTTTATAACGTAACTTCACGCCTGTAATCCCCGAAGAGGTAGGCAGAGGAATGCAGAACACTCCCACGTTTCACCAGTTACGTTTATATAAGTACAATTATAAGTAGCTTTTATAAACAATGTTGTCAACATATAACAGTGTAAAAACACAAAATATTTTAGGAACAGGTTTTTTTATGAAATTCCAACGACTTCTTTGATGGGTAAAGACGATAACATGGTATCCAACATCACGGGTTGCTCAAGAATCGAGTCACGAACAAAAACAATCATAAAACACCAGGACATTAAGAAGTATGTCACATTACACATGTTAATACAAAACATATTCGCGACACGCAAATTTTTTGCTGACTTTATAACAATATAAAGTTCCTTATGCACCAAACTTGGTTTAGTGGTATCGCTAAATGCGAACGACACACTATTGACATTAAGTGTAATTCAAAACATGATCAGTTCAGTAGCAAATATGATTATTTTCCTCTGCATGTTCCGTCTACTGCAGAACAGGCCTCTCAAATATCATGACAACGAACTCAACCTTCAGCTCTTCGTTCTAACCAACACTACCAGCCACTTCGCATATATCGTCACGTCCTAGCAAACTTAAGTTGTAAGTCATACGAAAATAATATAAGGCTGCAACATACATTTAACATACTTTGATTAAATGCGGGTATAATACCTAACTCCCGAAACAAATGTCAACCGTTTGCTGCGACCTATTGTACCAGCTGATCTACATTGTGTTTTGTCTGTAATAGGAATGCAATTAAACGAAGCCAGACAAAAACCTGCATATGTGTATGCATCAAGCATCTCATATTTTATCTGCCGCATGTGTTAGGTATTGTCTATGACTAGGATGCCCACGTTAAAGAAAACAGTTAACCTAGTAGTCCATAATTACAATAATATTCTTTGATATTTCACTGTCAATGAAGAATCTATCGTAGGATATGCCTGTACTAAGGAAATGAGGCAATAAAATGAACATAATTATAAAAATATCTAAATTCCAATGTATGCAATTGTATACCCAGAAGTCGAAAAATAATTCAAACTCATCAAACAAATATGTGAACCGGTCGGAAATCGAATCCACAAGCAACGCAACAACTATGACTATATCCGAAAACGACAAGCGTTTTTTATTAAAAAACGACTATACAAGCACCATCAACATTTTCCAATGTGGCCACATATGGTAAATACATATGTAAATATAAAAGTATTATTATATTAGTGGATCATAAAACATATACGGCTGAGCCCGTCGTCTAAACATGACAGTCGTTAAGCGAACATTGCGATATATTTTGACGTTCATGTATGCTAAATAAATTGTACGGACAAGACTACATGACTACATGAATAAATGCATACAGAAATACAATTTAGATGCCCGATACCGCGTTGCGAGAGGAAATGGCATTAACAATTGCCAATAACTTCGGACCGCGGAAACTAAGATTTATGTTGCCTTTATTAGACAGACCCACGAGTGCCATCTCAGTATTTAACTTCGAACGTATACGAATATCATTTAACAATTTGTACTCATCAATACTTCGGGTTATTTTAATTCTTTTTTTATTCTTAAAAAATTTAGTTTAGTAATTGAATTATAATTTCTTAAGTATCGTTATTTCCAATGTCTTTAAGATCTTTTAATATTCTGTTTGTCATGAAAAATCTCATTTCCTGTTTAATTGTTTTTTTCATAAAATATTAATTTTGGGAATTAATATTGTGGAGTGAATAAAAATAATTATTTAATTTGTATTCTTAAAACAAAAAAACGTAACAATAATCAATTAAATCAACATCATTCATTCAGTTCGCGATGTTTTAATATAATTAATTATGCTAAGTGTTAAATGACATAATTGTTTTAATTTGTAGATTCGCGATTAATGACGTGATAAATTAATCCACTTGGGAATAAATGTAAGCCTTCATTGGTGTTATTTATTAAATCAATTAAAAAAATAATTAAAGAAAAGTTTAATATTACCAGAACAATAGTCGATAAAATTATTTATAAAGTCATAATTTAATAATAAATAAACTATTATATTCCTAACGGTAACTTCGTTGTCTTCGGTAGTGTTGGTTACAATCGTGACTGCCCTGTGTCCTGAGTTCAAAGCCTGGGTCAGGTACTATTAAATTTTTCTTAGATTTTCTAGCAATAGCTTGAGGTTTGGATACGTGCCCGGTATATGGCAATAGACTAACCACCTATTTCATAATAAATATCTTAAATATCTTGGGACATCTCCACACACGGCCATCTGATCCCAAACTAAGCGTCAAGAGAGCTTGTGGCATGGTAACCAGACGGCTGATAAACTACATATATACATATAAATATATACTTGAATAGATAATGAAACCTAAACGTAACTCGTAGGACGTGAGAGTGGACATTCTTATGCCTTTCTCTTCAGGGATTACAGGAGTGATATTATATTATAAGAATGTTACCACGTGGCTAATACTATTATTAACAAATATACATATCTTTATTGTAAAAATGTAAAACTGCCTCGTTGGTCGTGTGGTTGCAAGTGCGACTGCAGATCGGGAGGTCCTGGGTTCGATTCCCG
>DWEJ01003393.1:0-10479 GCA_018245835.1 Mysoria sejanus stolli | reverse complement strand
ACGTGGGAGTGTTCTGCATTCCTCTGCCTACCTCTTCGGGGATTATAGGCGTGAAGATATAAAAAAAAAAATATTTTCATTGTTTACATGAAAATTTAACTACATTTATTCTTAGCATTAAAGTAACACATATAGATGACGTAATGATGACTGAGCTTCCCCCAGTACGATGACGGTAATAATTGCTATGACTACATTTTTATTTAAAGAAATAACCGTAACTAACACATTAAATACTAAACATTATTTCTTTTTTGGATGTAAAATTTGAATACTGGAAAACCGTGAGTTTATTCAAAATATAAATAAAACACATTTTTTATAACAAACCAGTCCACTATCAAAAGGTAATTAACACGGTAGGTATAGTGAATGCTGTCTTAAATATGCAATTTATTTATAAGATTCGTGTTGTGTTACAAATAAACACGGTTTTAAACTACAAGTCCGGATGGCGAAATGTTTCCATAACAGGCAACAGATATCCATTCTATGTCCAATCGCGGAAGATACAAATCAAATTTGAATTAGCCGCTTCGTTAACGCACAAAATCGAGGAACGCCATAAGATAATGTAAATCAACAGAGCGGCGCTAACGTCGAATCACACATGAATTATAACAACTTCAACAACGGTCAGCCATTCGTGCTGTGAAATAACACACCTACCATGAAAATTACTTATCAAATTCCCGATTGGTCTGCGTAATACAGTTCCTGCCAAAGTGGCATGCTTGCTCCATACATACACGTTCACACATGTGTATTTTTGCTTCTTCTACAGATGAACATTTCGATTCTAATTATTGAATATGTCGATAATCGATTTGTACATCTTCTTCTGTCCTCATTACCTAATGCCTTAATCTTAGCTAATATTTGATTATATACTTCGAGATTTGGGTTAACACTCGCAGAAACAGTAGACAAGTCGACGTTTAAAAACTTTTAATGTCGCATTAAAATTATAACTAATTATTATTAAATAAAGTATCTGTTCAAGTAATTTGTAAAAAAAACGGGGATGATTTTATTGATTTTTATTAGCCATGTCAATTGGAAAGAAATGTATAATAAGTGATAAAAAATGTGCATAGCAAGTGAATAAAACATATACTGGTACATTCCTTTTCTGGATAAAATCCTACGAGAGCTCACATCTCAGCAGTACAGTATAGACATGATGTGGCGTATAGTGTTTACATCTCATTTTGACACAAGTTCCACGCAAGATTGAACCTTAGTGCTTCGTACACAGAGGGCGTGTGAAAAGCCATAATAATGTGATGTTGTAAAACTGTCTTTGCAGGTTAAATCTGGAGCTTGTTAATTCTTGGGAATCGCGGTGCGGTTAAAGCTCCCAGAGGTTATTTTGCTGGAACGCCCGCGTTATGCGTAGGTACACATTTAGAAAACGTATCGTAGATATAAATAATACAGCAGTTTAAACTAATTTGTTATAGTGTAGTAAGATAACACATTAACAGGGATACGTTGAATTTGTGAAAGTTGTAGAAAGCATAGAAATGAATAACGACATTACATTATTCTAAACCTCCTTAAGAACTGTAGAGGCCTAACATTAGGTTAAAGATTGCGTGTTTTAATTTTCTTCATTTAAAATCATATGATGAAAATTAAAGAAACAAATTTTCCACATAAACAAAATATGTACCCTATAACATTACGAATTAGACTGTAGTTATTGTTACAGAGTACTTACCGTGTAATCCACACAAATACTTTGCTTCAGCATTCGACTTACCTGTAAAATACGAAAATAATCATAAATGCGGCAATATAGGGAATAAAGCTGTATATTACAAATCTCCCTCTGCAAATGTCTCAACATCAAAACATAAACTATAAAAACAAAATTAACGGATTTAGTAAACTTTATGAACGTAAACAGAATGTTTCCCAAAGCCCTCGGTTCCCACCGTAAAACAAACACTTGTAGCCATAATCTCGCGTCGACGGTCCTTTCAACACCTCGTAAACCATAACATTATAGGACAGAATGTAGGGCCCTTGCGAAACCGGAACAAAGTCAACTGTAAACAGTTGAAGTACGTCACTACGATGCGTTTGATCCGTGATACACTAAAATGGTTACAAAAAAATATATAAGTATTCGACATGCCTTGTTAGTCAAGTGGATACAAGACTGACTGCTGAGAGAGAAATCCTGTGTTCAATACCCGGATCGTGTATTATTTGGTTTTATAACTTAAAATTTTTAGACGCTCAGACTCTGAATTTGTGCCCGTTGTGCGGGAATAGGCTCACTCCTTATTGCTTAGAGAAAGGTATAACGTATTTTCGTCAAGTTACACACTTCTGCCTACCTCTTCCCCGATTACAGGCGTGGTGTCACATTTTTATATATATAAAAAAATTGAGTATACGTATTGAGAAAAATGACACAAGTATCGTAAGTCTATCGATCGACAGCTGGTAACAAGATAATAAGTGCATTGACCGCGACGTATGTACACGAAGTACATGCAAATATACACATCAATATACAATATATTTAACATATTTGTTCGCGTGAAGATCACAGCAGACGTATTGTAAATAGCAAATTCGGCAAAGCGAAAAACTCTATTACTTTAGCACCTGCATTCAACCCGGTACTCTATTCATCTTTCAACACAACTTGGGAATGTATATCAATGAATCACGCATTTTACAGCCGGGCACTCGCAACTATCCAAAAAGGGCCGACTTTCCCCTTTTCGTTTTTCTTTACAATTTGCTCGGAGTTCGTTTCACGCCAGCGAGCACCCCGCACTTTTAT
Source organism: Mysoria sejanus stolli (assembly GCA_018245835.1). NCBI lineage: Eukaryota > Metazoa > Arthropoda > Insecta > Lepidoptera > Hesperiidae > Mysarbia > Mysarbia sejanus. The sequence continues at coordinate 7,676 of DWEJ01003393.1, read as the reverse complement.
TAGCATTAGCTGACTAAGCAAGTCTATCCTATTTGCCGGGGATTACCTGTCCGGGTGGATCTTGAAGTTTACGATTCGACACTCGAACGTTACGACGAGGCGTCGATACGGACGAACCGATTGCATTTGTTATTCAGACCATAAATTAAATTTATAGAAGCTTAGGTTTTATTAGGGGCCGTAAAACAACAAGAGTATCTTTTCATTATCGAGAAATCGACGTGGCCGCTTTTTAGTCGATCGTTGATTAGCCAAGTGAGAACTTCAAATATGATTCACGTTTACGTCGGTTTCAGTTACATTGCGTACATAAACGACCCGTATGCTTACAATTCACGTTACACTGGGACTATGTAGGTGGGTATACATATAATATTATTTGCGACCTTCAAGATTCGCTCCATATAAAATATGGAAATCATTAGCAATACAATTAAGTTCATGTATAATGCAATAGATATCGAGGGAATTATTGCACTCAAAGATAAAAAGCATGATGAAATATGTATTAATTAAATTCACCCATATTGCTTCAATATTAATCAGCATATTGCTAATAAATAGTGGCTAATCTGTGTATATTTAAGTCGAAAATTGACTTCGGAACCAAATCGTGAGACGGTGCGAGTAACTACTTATTTAGATCATCAGCACAGAAATTAAACTAAATTTCTAATATTCACCAGAGCGACACGTACTGGGTACTAATTTGAAGCGTTTCTTGAAAAATTTCTTCGGTTATAAACCAGTTCAACACTCTCACGCTATAACAAAGAAAGACCAGCGCAAGCGCATACTATAATTTGTTTTGCATGACTGAGGTGAAGCACAAGTACGTTTCACATTGGAAAGCGCTGCCATGGAGAACGGTAACTGAACAAAAAAGAATCCTCGCTCACTTTACTAAAACTATTTGCATACGTCACACACGTGTGAGTTAAATACGTTAAAATATTTAGGAAAGGTAAAATTCACGCTTTCTGAAAACGCTTTCAAGAGCGCAACGAATGATGGTATATAGGTACGAGTAGATAAATACGTATGCACCGCAATTCCAAGACTCTTTCATATAAAACGATTAAAATTATATAATACGGGTTGTGTAGATCTTCGGTATTCTCCTCAGTTGTGTATCCTATGTGTTTTCTGAATTGTTTTGAAAGTCCTAACGGTATCTTATACAATGAAAATCAATCTCATAAATAAGAAATAAACTTTTAATTGGCCTGCCATTAAACTCGAATGTTTTTGCGTAACCACGTTAACGATATTTATGTAATGGTCCGTTCTAGCAAGCGAATAATTAAGATAAGAGATTGAACCAGTTAAATGGGTTACGTGTGACCACATAGTACTTTTTTCACTGCAAGACTGTACATTTGATTACTTTCTTCGAGTACATTCGATACGTTATCGTTCTTATATTTTGTACACGTAACTACTAATTTAATTGTTGTTTTATAATGCGTTTTTATGATGTGGTATGTAAGTAGTCGCTATTCTCTGTACACTGCACATTTGTAAATGTTCTATCTAACCACTACAATCAATTATGCTGATGCGTTTAAAAGCGTATCAATTTTATTTTATCACAAACACTGTTTATTCACTTTGATCTAGTTTGGGTTGATGACAACTTTTAACAATCGATAGACGTCAAAGTTGTCTAATACTCCCGAGAAGCATCGCAATATGATAGCACAAAAGTACTCCACGAACTGCTGGTCTAAGCTTGTATCGCTTTGTTTGAAGTTTGATTGTAGCCGTTGTGTTGAGAATGTACAAAACTTGGAAACTTTTAGGTGAGGATTTTGAACTCGGAAATAAGGGGCGTACGGAAAATAAATTGTTGCTTCAATATCTCTTTGCTGAATTCGTCAACAAAGTTGTAAGACTAAGTGCATAAGTATTATGGGATCGTTATGTCAGCGATGAAATCATAAAAATGTCAAGTCTGAAATATTAACAAATTAATATAATATTATTTTTATTAATTTGTACACGTTACAAGAACACAAATCAAATTAACGATGTAATGTGATAACATTACATCGTATTTCATTTTATTTTGCTTTCTACATGAAATGTATGTATATCGATGTATATCCTAATATATAAACGAAGTATATTCCAAATCGATTTCGTCAACGTTGTGCTATCCATTAAATAAAATATAATCTATAAAATGAACGCAATACTTAGCATTAAAAATTATTACATATTTTAAGTTGATACCAGTTTACCTTTTGATATCCACGATAATATTTACTCTTGAGTATAGGCACTTCTAACGGCAAGCAATAGGTTCATTTTGAAGACTTTTAGAGCAATCAAACTAAACTATTTTTAACATAGTGCTAACTTATAGGACGGCTACTTAATAGATCTTTAAAGAATTAATGTGAGTATATATCTTAAACGTATCACGCGAAGCAACCCGTTCATCAATATTAACGACATCTCCGTTACATTCTCGAGTAGCATCAGTTTCATATGAATGAGGCGTCCCTTTCAAAGATCACACGTGGCGCATTCAAATGGCCTTTATAACAGTTACACTGCTTATTGAGTACTGTAGAGGCTGTACAAATGGATGAACCGTGTACTGATTCCGTCTCGCATTACAGCAAGCACGAAAGTCGTGACGGGTCATAATGTTTTCAATGCCAGAAGCAGAACATAGCAGCTAATTCGCTTCGGCAGATTGCCTAGGGGCTAACGCGAACGCGGTCTATAAATTTTTGCTGAAGACGTGAGGTATCGAAATATTCACTAGCTCTCGGTGTCACATGGCTCAAGCGGTTACACTGTTTCAAATCATTGAACTTATTATAAATATTTTGTTTCGTCAAGCACAAAGAGAGCGTCCTTCAATGCCGCATAGGTCTCTTCTCGGTTGTTGCAAATGTCTATAGACGATGGTGACCACTTGCCATCGTTTTTCGTGCCAACGTGGTTCGTTTTTCCATAATCGTACAACATAGAAATGTAAAAATTAAACATTGAATGAAAGCCACGACGAGTGCTGAGCCTGTATACATCTGTGAAAACCCGACAGACTCATCAGCTAGTTTTTGTACTGCACTTTAGCTTTTGCTTACTACATATATTACAATAACATTAAGAATGTTCATATCTTCAATAAAAAATGAAATCTATTATAGTTTGAAGTTACAGGTCGTTCTTGTAACACAGTACAATAAAATTAACAGAGATATAAAAATTCTTCGAACGTAACCCTCAGGTGCGCATACGTATTTCTCAATAAAAGTGAACATCCCATATGCCACAAAAGCAGCAATACGTAGAACTAAATATTACCTACGTCTATTGCCTATAATGAACGTTTATCAATCAATTACAATCTTTCCTTTGGTTCTCATAAAGCACAAGTTACGCGGTCTCCGAATTGCGATTATTCTTTTACTTTGATAACATATGTATATGTATATGGAAGAATAAAAACCCGAATTTGTTATAGCTCAGTTAACAAAAATAGGATTAAAAAATTATGGATACACACTGGAGATATTTAAATATTCCCTATTTAAATAAAATACGAATGCACTTATGTATTTATGATTACTAGAATCTAATTGAATCGGTACACAAATCTTACCTTCGATCCAAAATAAAATACTCGACAGATCAGACAAAAACGTACACATGTTTCGTTGTCAGATACCTTATCGAAAGCCGATATTCGACAACCGATACACATATTAAACTAAAATCTCATTAGTCACTTGCATTAATAGTAAATCTTTTTAAAAACACAAATAGATGAGAAAAATTTAAAACGTTAAACACAAACTTCATATTAACCACACACAACTGAAGAATTAGCTTCCTTGTACATTTATGATCTTTAAATCGCATATCAATAACAATGAGATTGTTACGTGACTATTGTCACAAACGGAACACGTAACATTCCGGTTGAAACACAGTTGTGACATCGCTCATCGCTCGCTAGGCTTGACCCGGGTTGTTAGTTCTATAGTACAAAGTCTAATAATTTTTAGTTATAGGGTGTTGTATATTAATAATCTGTAAAACTTAATACTTTACATTGCATCTGTGAACACGCTCTCTTCTCTCCCTTTGACCGGCTCGCTCATACATGTATTTAAGTGTTTTGCAAATAGTAAATTAAATAGTGCGCTAATCAAGTTACAAAAAGTATTATTTTCGAACTCTGACATCCCCGGACCCGAAGATATAACAAATTGGCGACGAGGATGGGATTGAAACTGTCATTCGGTGCATTATAACATATCGCATATTGTAAGAAGTACAATTTCTTTATTTTTTATACGTTCACTGTAAAGAAGTGCAAAATCTTTCCATTCCTTTATGCGAGTAGTTAAGTTTGTCATTTTAATCTTATTATAAATTTACCCAATAAAGCTGTTTTTTGTTTTCAAGAACAGACACTGCTCATTTTATATCAACGCTTTTTTAATGCTTGCTTGCATTTACTTTCTTTAGAGGATTTACTGACAGAACTTGTCATTTCAACTTACATTTTTCTTTTTTATTACTCAAAAAGAACATTTAATCAAATCATTTAATTTACGTATACATACATGCTCGTAATATGAAACTACGTTAATCAGCATATACCGGCCCCAACGTTGCAAAAGCCTGCTCTAATGAGTGGCAAGTTTATTACGCAATTAGTGGCAATGTCAGCGCATTTTTTATGCCGGGCTTTTACTAGGTGTGCAGTAGTGACCTTGGCCGTTGCATAAAATGAATAAATATACCTATTGAGAAAAGGTCAACAGTCTACATTTAAAAGTACATATACATATTAATGCAAAATATTAAAATAACGGTTGCCATGCATAAAACATGCCAACTTGTTTATTTCTGATGCAAACCAACGGCTTGTGACATATAACAGTGGTTCTTGTATTTCTGTCATTTTTGCACAATATTTGAGATACTGACAGGTAATATTATATGTGCACAACCTATTTTTACGGACTAAAGTATGTAGAAGTGGAGGATTCACACTGATATGCAAGCGTAGAAACGAGTTTAGAATAATTGTACTATTTAAACTATCTTAAATCAGGTAATGACGTATTTTATGAGGAAAATTTAGAAAAAACTTAGAACTCATTTGAGTTGATTGTTGAATGTCTAATAATATTGTAGTCACGTTACCAGTAGCTCAGTCCCCGATGGCACACCTTTCCAGAACCTCCGTACATTTTATTCTTAGAACCAAGCGTCATCGCAGTAGGCGTTTACAATGACCTTATAAGATCACATGTTGGCTTCGCGAGTGATGCTTTATGCACGTGTGCAATCTCCATGTTTGTGTTTTACAAGTGCGTTCGTACTATGAACGGGCGCCATTGTTCAGTGAGATTCTGACAACCTCATTTTACTTCATAAAACGACGGCATGAAGTTTATAAATCTTCGACTATAAGAAGGCGATAGCTACTTGTATAATTTGTTAATTTATAATTCTATTGAACTTAGGAAAATTACATGTACACTAGTTTCTAGCTTTCTAAAGTATATATACTTTACGAACTATTAAATTTGTATACACACTCGCCTATTATTACATGTTTGACTTATGTTTAACTTGTAGATAAGACGCTGAGAACAAAACATTACCCTTCGAAAATCACCGTTGCTTCATACTGATACTGCGCGCTGCTTGCTCTACATTGGCCTACATCGATTACGTAGAAATAAATACCAATATACCATACATTTGATTTATAACACGACGCTCGTAAAGTAAACCATCAGCGTGCAACTATTAATCATCAGCTGTCACCGTTATCTCTTAGTTTTTGTCCCATTAACGCGTACGTTAACCTTTTTGCGGACCAAGTTGTGATACGACACGAGTGACCACACGTGAGAAACATATACAAATAAAACTCTCTACAACAATCAAATTTTAATTGTAGTCTAGCTTTGTTTGTATATGCAGTAATAGCCCTGTGGTTTGAAATTCGACCTCTCACTCCAGGAGACCGGGTTCAAAAACCTGGCACATGTTATAAATGTGCGTTTTAAGTTTAAATATCACTTGCTATTACAGTGACGGAAAACATCGTGAGGAAACCTGCACACCTCAAAAAAAATGTTCTCTAAGGTGTGTGAAGTCTGCCAACCCGCACTTGGCCAGCGTGGCAGACTATGGCCTCAACCCTCTCATTCTGAGAGCAGACCCATGTTCCAACAGTGGAACGATAAAGGGTCGATATCGATCTGGCTTCGCGTCCGGTGTATGGTAATAGGCTCATCTTGTGTACCATGGTGGTATAACATAGCTGTGGTTAACATAGCTGGTGAGACGTGGGAGTGAGTACACTCTCACGTCTCACCAGCCCTGCTTACCAAGAAATACTCTGAGAAAATAGGCGTGATGTTATGTTACGTTTTAATATTATATTCTGACATTGAATGCTCGCGCGTTTATGTAGTAGGTAGGTGTTATATACATTTACAAACGTCGTTACAGACTTAAAGTTACCGTCAGCTTGATGACGCTACAGAAACACTTCTCGACTTTAGTTCGCCGTTCCTCCGTCGACTTCAAACTATAAAGTTACTTGAGTTGCGTTTTAACTCATTTTCCTGTACGTTTCAACACAAATTTCACTTATTTCATAAATATAAAATATATTACTTTCATAAGGTAAGGTCCTATCGATATGTAACTTACTAATGTAACTTCACGCCTGTAAGATAGAAGAGGTAGGCAGAGGAAAAGGTTTAAGTATACGCATATACGTTTATGGTCCCAATATGGAATATTTGGTGAGCCTATTGTCATACACCAGGCACATACCCAGACTCCGAACCACTACTAGAAAATCTAAATAAGAAAAATGTTGTAGTGCGCGACCCGGCAATCAAACGCAGGACCGACGCAATCCCGATCGCCAGTTGCGCTTGCAACCACCACGAACAACGAGGCAGTTATTTAAAGGAAATGGGCATGTATCTAATAATATTAACGAGTGTTTTACCGTAGCTGCCAATAAAACACATTAACGTACAGTAATACATGTCTGTAAATCATTCACATTGAAATACGGGCCACACTGAACAAAACGTAAGTAGGTCGTCAAGACTAACACATGAAACTAATCCGGTTTAACAAACACTTCAGTCTACATTCGCAATGCTACAAAATGCACGAATATGACCGATCGCCGGACTGACCCAATATCCAAATTTCTTTACATTAGAGCGTAGAGCGCGAAGTGAACCGAGTTGACAGGCCGCGACAAATGTTGGCGAATACTTGTCATACTGCCAGCTCCGCTACACCACGTTAGCTCAATTGATGTGCAACGATCGACCTGATTATGTTTTACAAAGGAAACGAATTGGGCTTCCCGAAAATCAACAAGATAAATTATTCCTATTTAAATAATACCAAAAGTTACGGTACAATAAATTTATGTAGGAATGGCGCAGTACAATTTTACAACGAAAAATATACTTATTTTTAGTCTCAAATACACCACATCTATTGCGTCACCATGTTTTATTGGTCAGAACTATTGTTATAATGCATAAACTGTGTAATATATATGTTGTAGAGCGCGAAATTAAACGTCAAGTCGATTGACTTGGGTGTATTCGGAGCTGAGGGTGTTAACACTGTGATTTTGCTTGTTGATGAGTAGT
>DWEJ01003392.1:0-10480 GCA_018245835.1 Mysoria sejanus stolli | reverse complement strand
GTAAATACTGACCTCGTGGGAATTCTAGCATGAAAAGTAACTTATATATTGCTCCACAGAAAAAAAAGAAATTAAATAACTAGATAAAAAAGATGAGCAGGCGAGCTAGGGGTGACAGCTGAGGGGCGCAACGCGGATGCCAGTTCGGCGTATCCTACTTACGTGTACTTGATATTTTGGACAATTCAAAGAATATCTTCATAAATTGTAACCTATGTTTTATTCTGAAGTATAAGCTATATTATTGCAAAGTTTCATTAAAATCCATTGAGTACTTTTTACGTGAAAGAGTAACATCCATCCATACTCACAAACTTTCGCGGTTATAATATTAATAGGATGATAATGGAAACCGTATTTTCCTTAAGATAATGGTACCCCTACTTTCTCGATTACGATTTATCTATTTAAATCATACTAAACTATAAAAACTATTTCAGTATTATATTATAAGGCTATTTAATCATTACCAGTGCCAAAGATTTTTGACAATTTTTATTAGTATGTGAGCCAAACAATTTAAAGTTTTACTGCAATTTAATATTTTTTTAAATGAAACACAACTACAAACAGAAATCTGATTTGTAAGGAAGCTAAAAGTTAATACTCCAAGACACTGTTGCGTGATATGACAAAAAACCCGTCTATATATTTTAGTAAACGCAAAGTATACATTTCGTTTCTTGAGCTGACAGCGTGGGACTTGCTTGACGAGAAAATCACTTTTTAATTGCTTTACGCGTCTGCACACACGAAAAATGTCACAAATCAAATTAACCAAAATCAAAACAAACAAAAGGAGGGGTACTGTGCAGTGTAATCACTTCGGACTGTCAGACACACGCGCAGGTAAGGTGCGGTGTATAAAGGTGCTTACACACGAGTAGCTTTCTTCTCTTACCAACAATAACACGCAGATGTTTGAGCGATCGTTGATTGGAGTTAGCCTTATTTGTTTACAGCAAGGTTAATGCGCAAGATATTTCTGACAGGCATATCTTTTTTTAATGCCGCAGCGCGTCTAAAACTATAATTAACATGATGCTATTTAGAATGATAGCACATAAGTGCTATCATACTAAATTTCATTATATTTCCTTTATTGAATAATTCTGTGCTATTTAGGGATGACATGTTTGTATCATGCGTAAGTCGCTTAAGGTACGAAAGCTTACAGGCGCATTTAAGTTAAAATTTTCACCCCCAGTAGCTTTTTACTAATTCGCCAAGTGAAAAGGGTTCGAAGTAATACAGTTTACTGCTTATTCAGTATTTATACGTTTCGGGGTTGGCACTCGTCTCTAGACGTCGGCTGTAAGGAAAATTTGTAAAATTTGCACCAATTAACAACGTTTGCTAATAAATAAAAACACATTCGTAATTGAACGAAATTGCGCCCGGAAATACGGGAGGGAGTGTCATGGCAAGAATTAATACTGTAACTCTTTGGTTATCTAAGTGCTATTTACTGTACATGGTATCTCTTATACATGATTGACTGCGTCGTTTGGTCGAGGGATTGCAAGTGTTACTGGCGATCGTGGGGTCCTATGTTCGAATCTGGGTCGAATACATTGGATTTCTTGACTTTCTAGAGGAACTTTCTATTAGTGGCCCATAGTCTGGATTTATGTCAGGTGCATGGCAATACTCTCAATCTCTATTCCATAGTGAGACGTAAGATTAACTGGTGATAAGCGGGAGTGTACTACACACGTTTGCCTGCCTCTTCATGAATAACGTTAGGTTTTTTACGTTTTGCTTATACATAAATCGCCTTTGAACTATCTGATAACATTTTTTAGTCAAGTAACGTTATTATAATTGCTAAATAAACAAACTTATTATTCAATTGTTAATTATTATTTCTTCCAGGATTAAAAGCGGAGAATAAGAACAACCAGAAAAGAAAAACTAAACAATTCTTTGAAAATACTCTGTGTTGTTTGTCCGTCAGCTGACATTGGATTAGCGTTGTGAAGTTCCAGACCTACCTCACGATCTGTGTTAAGAATAACGAAAATGGTCTCCACACATAATATTCCGTACTAAACTATTTTCGAACAACACATTCTCGGAGCTCCTAACTCCTACATCTAAGCCTCGCTCCATTTTTCCCGAAACAGCTCCAACAATAATCATAAATACATTACGCGCGATTGGAGGCGAGATCCTGTTCGTAAACAACGCACCTCGGATCCGAGATTCGTTTTCTTTATTGCCTATCTAACTTTGACAGATTTTAATAATGTAAAGAGTTTACACGGCAATCCTCAATAACGTACGCTTGAAATAAAATAGCGTATATTTACTCGTAGAGTTCATTCAAATTGTATTTTTACCTACATATTTCTTATGTAATGGTGGGCATATGTCTGCACAAAAGATTAAATATACTGCATAATTATTCGTATACACATAATTATTTTATAAACTTGTGGAAATTTTATACATCTAAATCTAATTATACATCTAAGTCTAATTATAAACTTAAATTTACGTTACTTGTTTCATTATTACAGCATGACTAAATTTATACAATAGAATATTGTATCAATTATCAACTGCTTAAGATATTATTATGTTATAATGGACATAAGGCTTTATCACTCTAAAGCGTTGTAAGAATGTGTCGTTTTAGTAGCATCGCCGTACCGATTGTATTGACAAGCAAACATCGTATCTTAGAAGCGGTACCCTAAATATTGGAGGCCCGTGCTAATCCGCCGGTGGTGAGACCAAGTCGCTTCTTAATCCATCACGTAACCGAGAGCCGTCGAGAAATCGTGTTACATCAACGAAAAATGTATTAGAGGGAGGTTACCCCCCACGATCGGACGAACTTTGCTAATACCACCCTCTAACATAATCGCAGAACCTTTTACGAGAGGAATTTATGGGGATGGTCCCGATTTCTCGCTGTATTTATGGTTGAACGTGGCTTTACGTGCCGCCATGGAGCCGCAGTTAATTAGGAGAAGTAAAAACGAGCTCGCCGCGAACTAGTTAAATGGTTTAGTGAAACTTTAAAAGTTGTTACCCGATACTCGCTGCGACCCGCTGTAATTACATTACCAACGTGAATTCGTTACGTCGCATTGTTTTGTTACATCCTTAAATAAAATCACCGTGCTCCGACTTAATAGGCGTAGAGTATCGAAGCTTGACACTCTCGTTGCTTGGAGGTTTTATGTAATGATAATTTTGCACAAATGTTTGAACACGAATATTTACGACTTTTTTGTTCATAACAAAGCATAAGAAGTGTAAGATTTATAGTAATTAATGAATATTATTTTTTATTTTACTATGCAATGAAAATGAACAATGGTTCATTTTCATTTAAGCTCAACGTTGTGATTATTGAGTGAATTGAGTCGGCGAAATGCCATGAATGATAACAAACTTAGAAAGATACAATGTGCACAACAGCAACAATCTTACGAATTAAAGGTCACGAAGCTGATCGTTATTAATATTAAAAACTAAGTCTATTTGCATTTACATGTTGAGAACACGTCGAGAAAATAACGATTAAATGTTATTTGTAAAATGTTAACACGACTTAACAAGTGTTATCACTTATGCATATTTTTAACATCAAAGAAGCTGCGTCATGCTTTTGGCTTTGAAGTACAGCTCATTGAATGCCTTTTTATATGTTGGCATATCGTTGTTGCTCACTTCAGATGATAGTAAATTAAGTTTTTTTTATCGTCACGCCTGTAATCCCCGAAGAGGTAGGCAGAGGAATGCAGAACACTCCCACGTCTCACCACATACGTTTTTACGTCCCACGTATAAATGAAATATATATATTTTTTTATTATTTATAGTACATATTACTCGTATTTATGTGAACAAGCATAATTGTAAAACAATTACATACATACTTAACATCACGCCTGTAATCCCCGAAGAGGTAGGCGTAGGAATGTAGAACACTCCCACGTTTCACTAATTACATACTATTATGTAGTGCGTTTACACTACATGTTAGGAAGAATAAGTTTACGTGAAATGAGGAGGGTATTAAGCTTGAATAGAATACTTGTAGATGAAACTTGGGATCGAGGCGCGTTGGTCGTGTAGCTAGAATATTTCAAAGTTATTGATTGTTGGATGTTGGCTCAGTATTTCTGGCCACATTGAAGCGCCGTCAAAGTTGCGAAGTCTTACAAAGTCCGGGCCCCAGGTGAGAATGTGCTAGACGCGACCGGCGAGACATACTGCCCACGTACTCGTACCTACATCACTGCATCCTCATCATAACTTTTCGTTTGCATTGCCTAATAAAATATTACAATGCCATCATACGTTTATTGGCGAAATCTTTGTATAAAAAATTATGGCATTAAGTAGCGATATCTGATAAGTTGAGACTGAGCTACCTGAGGAAATATTTATTGATCCCTTAATTCAGAGAATATTTTGTGAATCGACGTAGTAGCACTTTTATTTTATTTTGGTTGTGGGTATTTGTAGAAATAAATATAAACGTAGGTTGTAATATATTGGAACAAGTTATTAAAGCCCTATAATGACTTTAGGTGAAATGGTACAATATTTTATTCAGAATTTGCTTTCATTCATACATGCGAGTTATGTGAATGGAACCTCTATTGGATTAATAAGGTTAAAAGAGTTAGGAGGTACCATCATCCTCAGCATATTGCAACCCACAACTGGACATAGGCTTCCCCTTAAGACATCAGCCAGCACATAATTCACCTTTTTCGCATTGTCAACACTGTCAAGCGGTATATACATAATACTGTTTCTAATTTCATTTCCGCGCCGCCGTATGTGGCTCACGTCACTGAATTCGACGAAAGTGTAATAGATGTACATACTTATATAATAGCAGCAGAGGACGCGAGCTGCGGCTTTGTTCGAGAAACTTTGCCCGGTATTGTGATGTATCTTGTTGCATACGCGGCCGGCTGAAGGAAACGCCGACTTCGTATCACTTCTTCTACGTATTCCCTCTCGTGTAGGTACCACTCCTTGTTTTCCACGAACAGCTAATTTTCTTTGAATTCAAAACAACAGCTGTACTTCAACTCTTTATTATTATAGGAAAATAATTCAAATGGGTACCGCTAAAAATACAGAAACTAATTGAAAATTAATTATCATTCACAAAACTTTCTAGCCAGCCTACACAAAATCTTCACGCTTCAATTGAGCTGGTTTATGGCGAAATTAATTACTGGCTAGAGAGGTTCCACTATAATAGTTTCCCTGCGAAATTATTATTAGGAGGGGTCCGATGGTGAAATTGTGTCCGAACAAGAAAATTAGTGAGCGTAAAACGGGGTGTGAATTTGGAAATCAAAGAGCCTGCAAAACTTATTTGGAGTCTATTGTGATGGCCCATCATTTACATGGGACGATGGCTGTACGCAATTTGCTCAAATTGCTTATGCCTCGTAAGTTTTTGATGTCGTATTTCAGTAATTGTCAATTAGACAACAACAAAAATTCTATAAAAACTTTACAATCGTTGCACATGTAGCCTAGATTATATTAGTCTGGAGACAAAAATATCAATAATAAAAACGCTTTAAGCATTTAGGTCAAATGTACTTATTAAAGTATTCAAACAGTAAATAGGTCGTGGATTAACTGTGTCGTGCATTGCGTTTTTTGTATTAATGAATAAAAGTCAATGGCACATTCGTTAATTTAAGATTTTTTGTATTATTGAAGTAGAATACGTTTGGTTGTGATCCTAATTATCCACTTCTGGGAACTAAGTTTTATTAAAAAATTTCACCGATATTATTATGTTATCACTGATAACTGTATGGAGATACATCGTAATTCAATGTGCTCTGTACATACAATTTTACGTACTCATAGATAAAAAACGTTTGAAAAAGTTTCTTTTAGTTTTATGCGTTTATATGTGTCTTTGTTATTGGTTTTCTCTAATAGTTATAGTTAAATCTATTTCAAAATTAATGTAGGACAGAACTTAAAAATTCTTGTAATATATTTTCTTATTACCCAATATTCTTAACATCAGACGTAACATGAGATCTCAAGGTATTTGCGCAGCGTCGGCGGTCGAAGCCGCGATATTGCGATATATGGCCGCCTGGGGAACTTGCAGCTGAGATTTGGCCAAACAATAGATTTATGGCTTACATTCAAGAATATTAATACATTTTCACCGCTCACTGTACATCTTATGCGCTTCTTTGTTTTTAACACAAACAATATTACAGTAAATATAGTAGTTAATCAAAATAATATCTAAATATGTTTTCTTATTTTTATTTAGTTATCTGTACTATACGAGTACATAAATGCCCTATATATGTATTTCGTTCTAGTTGATTTCCTGTAGCGCTATCACGTGTTTAAAATGTTTAGAATATTTTGACAAGCCGTGTATATTGTTTATGTCTGTATTTTAGTTGTTAGGGTTAAATTAAAACCACATGTGTAATTTTAAACATTACTTTTGTAGGACAAGTACAAAAGTAATGTGCTAAATTATACATGTCTAAGAATTATTGGCGATAGTATATAGATTCCAGATATAATGGTCAAAACTCTGTTTACAAATAATGTTTTGGAAGACTGACGGCTCATAAAGCCGAGCGAAGAATTAAGTATGAAATACGCGCACCTCGGGCGTTCTGATTTATGTGCGATCTCCTTTAAATATTGTTTCATACCATGTACCCTGGAGACGCTAATACTGGGAGACAGTGGTTGCTACACAACTTTGATGTTAAGAACTTCAGATATACTAACTGCGACTGTATTCAAAATATTGTTATGTGAATTTAAATGTTATTTGGGGAAATGTATTAACTTTTATAGAAGAACACTGTGTATATGATAACCTTTTATTTGTTCCACAAGAAATGATGTTGTACTAGCACGGTATCTATATGGAAATGCTTTCTCAAAATCATAACATTACGAGTAATATGGTAATTAAAGGAGAATGAAGTGGAACTTATTTGTTCTTCGTTTATTTTGAATATGATATTTGATTTTGTTACTTAGATAAAATTGAGTTTAATTAAGTTTTTCCCTTTGTTTAAGGTGTGTACTAAGTTTTTGACGAATTTGAGTATTGATTCAATTTGCGAATTTTACCAAAAAAAACTGAATTAGACATATCTGAATTCGTTCGACCAAATAACGCTTTGATGGTAAAACGAAAATAGCTTAAAGTATTTTTGGAGTTGAGCGCTAAAAAATTGGTCTTGCTTTGACGAAAAATTATTGAATAGCAATGACCTCATGTTTAGGATTCGTTGGAAACAGAAGAGGGGGTCGTATCAATGACCGTTTTTGAGCTTCAAAAAATCCGCTCAAAACTGGAGGCTTAGAAAAGTAAAAAATGTTTTTGAGCACAAACTTGTATTTACCCGCCAGCTTAGTTGAACCTAAATTTGAAAAAATAATCACAAAAAGGTTTTTTTTTCAGTAACACAAAGAACATACTTCGATGTCTAGTTTATTTATTATACTTTGAATACCTAGTTCATACATTCTGAAAAGCTAGAGAGCTCGGCGCTGGCCTTCATCGCCAACAGAGCAGACGGATGTATACTGAGCATTAAAACTAGCAAATGGTCCTCGAGATCGCACCGCGTAAGTAATTTCGTGTTCGTTGTCTTGCCTCGCGCGAATAATGGCCGGCCGTAAATCCCGGCAGACAAAACTGCCTCACCTGCACTCATTATATTTATGCCGCAATAATAAAACTTTCCAACTCGCTCTGAATATTGAATTCGTTGCGGCGTGGAGAGTGAGGCGGTCGCCTTCCTTATTGCCGTCAGTTACGCAATATGCTCTGTAGGTTTTAATAAAGGCCCCACCGACGGGGCATTTCGAAAAGTTTTCGTTTCGCGAAGGCGAACGCTATTGCGTCGACAATGGGCCCCGCAAAGCCCTGTTGAGTTAAGTTGAAGCATTTTCGCTTTCCTAATAACTGTACGTAATAATCGACATCGTATTCTTCTAGCTGTACGTTGGAAGGTGTAATAATGTATGACACTGTACCGATCGGTGCGATGACGATATTGCCCAACATTGAATGTCAATGGAAAATAAGCCTATGAGTTTAAATTTCAATTTGCGTTGTATTTTCTTTTTATAGTAGTCCTAACTATTTATTACGTTGTGGATATTTAGATAATAAGTCTAAATTATATCTACTATATACATGTATATATAAAACATAACTAAAAAAACAATATGACACCTTTGAAGGCCTATCAGTAGGTTCAACAGTGGACTGAGATAGGCTGATGATGATGATGCCGATACCTTTGAAGGGGCAGGCACAGAAATTCTGTACACTTCCAAGTTTCGTAAGTTACGTTTACGTATCACTATGAAATAGGGGGCGAAACTCTTGTCATACACCGGACACAAATCCAGACTAGTTTTCCAGACAATTTTCTACTGGAGAATCTGTTAGAAGAATTAATATTCAAAGTACACGAACCTGAATTGGAACTTAGGACCTTTCGATCGACAGTCGCGTTTGCAACCCCTCAACCAACGATGTATGCATACATTTAATAGCTGATAATACTTCGCTATAATTCCTT
This sequence comes from Mysoria sejanus stolli, assembly GCA_018245835.1. Taxonomy (NCBI): domain Eukaryota; kingdom Metazoa; phylum Arthropoda; class Insecta; order Lepidoptera; family Hesperiidae; genus Mysarbia; species Mysarbia sejanus. The sequence continues at coordinate 1,895 of DWEJ01003392.1, read as the reverse complement.
TTACAAAATTTTCGAAAGCTCCTTGTTGAATATGTAGCTTCAAAACCGTTAATGTTTCTTTCGACTCAATTTTAAGTCAACCCTTTCACTGTAGAGCTTTTCTGAATTACAATGTTTGACATGAGGGGAATCGGATTACCTGCATTCTGTAGCGCATGGATGCGCGGTATCCTATTTGTATGACGAGCTCGCCTTTCTTAAGGATGGAACAGCTCTTCGCTCACGCGGCGAGGGGCCTTGTCTGATCAATATACTAACGCTCTTTGAATCCAGTGTCAACTATTAATGTATAATATATTTTTTCTTTTTCGCTCTTGTTTTCTATGAGATGAAATAATGTGAATGTAACTAAATTATGACTTTGTGTATGTATTCACTTCTTTTAATGACCATTTTACATTTTTTTTTCTATCTCAGTACACTACGAACAGAAAGTCCCAATAATGCATTAATAAATTTTATTTTATTTCATTTATTTATAACAGTTGCACCAATAAAGTCAACACTATTACATGTATAAAAGGTGACAATTGGAAAATAAATGAATGTTCTGTTTCTTTTTAATTTTCCTTTTTCTTTACGGGTTTTGCAATTTACTTTTTAATCGTTAGCTGCGTGCGTAGCGGGGAGTATAAAAATTGATATAAGCGTGTAAAAATCGTGTTGTGTGCGTGGTAAATGTAATGACGCGAACACATTAAAGGCGCACCTGCTGCGGAAATTGCATTAGATGCAACCTCCGCGCCGCTCCCAACTCGGAGCTCATCTATTTGCCTACATAAAACGTTTAGGCTGCACATACGGGCGGTTTGAACGACGCGTTTGCAGATTAACACTAATATATTAGGTGCGAATATATTAGGGCATAAATTTATTTTTAACAAATCCTAAAACAGTTGCAGACTGCAAACGCTTTGTAGCTAAGCAACACAGGGTGTGATTAGCACTAAACGCGTAACAGCTAGTAGAAAAAGGCCAGTACCATTATCGTGTTTTATATTACACGTCAAACTGTTGATCATAAATGTTACCGTTTTCCAAGATTTTTTAAAGCTTCTTTGAGTCATTAACCCCCTATTTCCGCCAATCTGCTTTGGGTAAAATTGGTGAAATATACTTGAGACTGCAGTTGCAGGAGTAACTATTGTTTGAGAGAGGGGCTACAAAAGTGTCCCATAACCCAAAAAACAAATGAAAGAAAAAACTATACAAAAAAAGAGGAATACTGAATCGTTTATTATTCAAGCAGTACCTCATTGTTTATGTGTTTTTGACATTTTGCATTCTCATGCAGTCATGCATTGCATGCAGTCTCCGTATGCGAAAAGCTTTGACAAGCGGCTCAAACGCCGTAATTACTAAAAAAAAAACTGTAGCGTCATAAACGCCCGTGTGCACTACTGCACAGTGATAGTCTATTTGCTTTTAACAGTGTAAGCACAAAGGTGCATAGGTGCATCCGATCCCGCGAAGCTTCAAAAGTTGCGCTTGACGCTCGCCGCGGAAGCGCCATTGCACCCGGAAATTGAAGTCATCTCGCGCATTCGCCGCACGAACAATGCTTTGCTGAAGAGCATCTAATTTATCTGTTCGAGTTGTTTCATGGAATCTCTCTATTTAAATTGAATATCGATCTTTTATATCGCTCTTTGGCAGGTAACTTGGATGCGGTCTGTGAAAGTTCCTGTTCTGTTCGTGCCACTGACGTAGTTGTATTCCGAACTGGGATGAGAAAATGTTTGTTTAAATATCGGTACGCGCATATTACGCAATAATATTTCATTTATTGCACTGTACAGTAAAGAATGTTTTCATTCAAGTCACTGTTTCCTTAAACGTGCAATGATTTAATCATATTTATATCGTTAATTAATTTCTAAATTCATAAAATGACA
>DWEJ01003391.1:0-10480 GCA_018245835.1 Mysoria sejanus stolli | reverse complement strand
TTTCATTTCAACCAATATATAAAGACTAGAACTCCCGCGAGGTCGGTATTTACGCGGGAAAAACTTTGTGACACTGATTTCCACGCGGGCGAAGCCGCGAGCACATCTAGTTAAAAATATGAGATAAGATCTTAATTATCTCTATCAAGATTTAGAAATCCCGTTGAAGAAGTGAGGAATAAGTGTGATTTAAAAATTTAAAGGTATCTTAAGCATAAATAAACAATTTATACAGATGTGGGTAGTTCGATAAATAATAGTTACATGGGTAGTTATGGAAACATTCACAAGATTCGCGGGCCGACAAATAGTTTTTTTAAATGAATTATAATTAGTGTTATATAGTTTTGCGCGCTTCGCTACGTTATAATATGCCTTGGTATTTCTTATTTAAATTATCTTAATTCTGATATGGGTGGGTAAATATTTCTCTGTTAAGTAATTTATTTGTGAAGTGATTTATGTAGGTATTGTTAGTAAGCATGTATTATGAGTTCATACTATTCTATCCGACTGAAAGTTGTTCCGCATTACACTGGTCGACAGAAAACATATGACATGCGTCATCACTATCATCCTCAGGCTGAATCAGTTCGCTGCTGGACGTAGTAGCCATCCCGTAAAGGGTTTGTTTTCCATAATCCCCATGTTGGGCTTGCGGGTTGGGCATAAAAGAGCAGAGGTTTTCTCACCGCCTATAGAAAATTTCCAGGAAGGATAGAATTCCAGGCCAGGAAATTTCAATTCATATCAAAATTTAATTACTTTCCAATGTAAGTCTAAGCGCTATTTCAGTCATCTAATTAAGAAAACATAAAGTGGTGGGTGAATTTTCAACGTACCTAACGTTGAAAATTCACCCTTAGAATGGTAAATAATAGAGGTGAATATCGTGTCCAGGTATTTATAGGCACGGACACTGGCCGGGTAGCGCCGCACATGTTCTACCAAGCGTGCCGGGTGTCGGGCAAGAACTCGACGCCGTGCAAGGAGCGCAAGGAGGACGGCACCGTGGTCATCGAGATAGACCTGGAGCCGGCCAAGAACTGGCAGGTCACGTGCGACTGCGTGGGAATACTCAAGGTGAGGTTCTACAGGTGGTTTAGACACACGAACAACACGCATCGTCTTCAAAAATCTCTACAGCCTTTGGATTGTGGATTTCGGTCTACCCTCCGAGTGAAAAAGGATTATGATTCGCACACTACACTGGGCCTAGTGTGAGTTGGTAGACATCACCCGCCTTAGAGGACTTTATTATTACACAACTTTAAGTTTTCCTTCATCTTTATATACAATTATATTTGATCTTAAAACTGACATTTATCGTAAATCCTTGCTGAAAAGACCGCCGAAGTGGAAGGCGGTATTCTACACCACCTTTGAGTAAACACACGTGAACACATTTTGTTATATCACAATATTCATTTCTGATATTTTGTAACATACATATGGGATGTTCTAATAATGATAGATCGTAATAGATAGTAGAAGAGATAAATAATCGTAGATCTAAAGAATACGTGTTTAATGTTATTAAAGCCAGAATATTTTAGTTGAGATCGCTGGCCGACGCGGTAGTGTGTTAAGAATTAATGTACAATTAACTGCTTTTGTCTTCACGTTATTTCGGTCCACCGTTGGGCATAAGATTCGCCTAATCACTATTTTAATAAATCGATTTAAATCAATGTTTTAAACCAGTTTCAAGCAAAATTTATTTGAATATAACCAAATCACTTTAAATCACCTAACCGTACTCAGCTTGGCTCTTGTTGTTGAAACCCACTAGAGTATTTCTACAAGTCCTGTCAAGAAAATGGTCTTGATTGATCTAGGATTCAGACACAGATCTACAACGCGGTTGGTTGGTGTACAGGTTACAACGGAGTCACTCTTTTATCTGCAGGAGTTTCATGCTGTGTTAATGCGCTAAAAATTATAATTTTGTGGGAATGGAGAACACAAAGGGATACAAAGGAAAGCTCAAAATCCGAAGCTGTCGCTATCAGCGCGGCTCGGGACTGCCCTTTGTGCTCATTGCGTCTATTTATTGTTATCGGGGAGGCGATATCGCGGTCGATGCCTCGTGCGGCGGCCGCGGTGCGCTGCGTAGCGAAATTATAGAACACGTCTGCCTTGATATATTTACATACAAAAGTATGTGTGTGTTTCTCAGTTTCTATGCGATTCGGCTTCATTATCCAGATTGTGAGTTTTTTCACTCAAACATAGCCTGTCTATTTAGATACAGAAATATTCATTTAAATCGCAGTTCCAGGATGTTTTGGTTACACTATTCGATTTGTGGGTGTTTTAATCGTAACATGAAACATAAATTGATTGCCTCCTTGATCGTGTGGGTTGCAGGTGCGACTGCCGATCGGGAGGTCCTGGGTTCGATTCCCGGGTCGAACACTAAAAAATAATTTTTCTAATTTAGAAAATTACTAGAAAATTTTCTAGAAAAAATTTCTAGAAAATCTAAAATTAAATTAAAATTCTAATAGTGGTTCGGAGTCTGGATATGTGCCCGATAGGTGGCGATAGGCTCACCACCTATTCCATAATGGGAAAGTAAAAACGTATGCGATGAGACGTGGAGTGTTCTGCATTCCTCTGCCTACCTCTTCGGGGATTACAGGCATGAAGATAAAAAAAAATGAAACATAACGTTATGTCAATAGGTAAATTTTTATCTTAATTAAATTTTTACTTTTACCGTATTAAAAGTGACAAAAGTACGGTTTAATTTTGGGGTTACCCCATTTTGAAATTAGTAGTCAGTAAATTCTCCAAATTTCTTCGGTTGCGCTGATCAAAGGCGTTCCAGGATTATGTACTGATATTTCTTCTAATGCGAATCGTAAAAAAACTAATTCATCGGGCTGATTACTTTCAATGTAGCGGAGAAAGTAAAATATAAGAAAAGACACGTCTGTTTTCTCCGAAGGTAGTGGAACGTAGAAATCCTATTTTTATTAGTTACAAAATTACAGAAATGAAAGAAATATGGTAACAAAGCCAAACTCTGTCAAAGTCAAAAACTGTCAAGTTATAAAAGCCAACGATACAAAGTGAAAGTGGTATAGTAACGTGCTGGTGGGCGGTGCAGGAGCGCAACGTGGACGTGGAGCACCGGTTCGGCGACGCGCTGGGCGGCGGCGCGGGCGCGCACGCGGCGCGCGGCAAGAAGAAGTCCACGCGCTGCCGCATGGTGTTCCGCTGCGACATCACCGACCGCGCCGGCTGCCCCGAGACGCTGCAGGTCTGCTCCACGCAGATCATCTGCAGTGAGTTCGCTCTCTTGCTGTACTAGTTCACACAACACACACACTGTCCAGGGGCATGGCCGCTGCGCCTCTCCCCTGGCGATGCAAAAATGTAGCCATATTCAAAGCAGCCAAAATCCTAAGTTCTCTCCCTTAACTTGATAAATCGATTGTTATTACACGTCGAAACTGAAATAAACTTACTAATTTGACTACCAAATTATTCAACTTTGACCCAGATTATCAACAACTCCGAAATTATCAACAACAGCTCTAGAATCTTCACCGTGTTATTAGCATTACCAAACAGCGATTGTTGGTCAAGTAACATGTTTTCTATTTCGAAGTTGCTAGACAAACATTTGACAATATGGACAAACATTGGAATGGCTATGTTCAAAACAGATATCGTTATTCAAATGTTTGATTAGTATAATGTCGCATAATCGCATCCTTGCTTATACGGTACATCGCCTGCAGCTCAACCTCCAGGGGTACCGGAAGTATGCCGCAAGTCATTATTGTCGTGTCCGGCGACGGGCGGGCTCGAGCTGTACCTGCTCGGGAAGAACTTCCTTAAGGAGAGTCGAGTCGTCTTCCGAGTGAGAGGCGAAAATGGAACCTGGGAGGAGGAAGTGGTTCCCGATAAGGAATTTTTACAGCAGGTGAGCTTTTACAGCACCTTGTGACACGGTCCTATTAAGAATTGATCGCGGTCGGTCGATGACATTTATCTCATACTTTACCTAAACAAATGTAGTCTTCTATAAATTAAGTCTTTTATAGTAAATATAAATAGTGCGCGCGTGTCGATCGGCAGACGCACCTGGTGTGTTGCGTGCCGCCATACCAGCGCGCAGACATCGCGGAGCCTGTGGCGGGCACGGTGTTCGTGCGCGCCGGCGGCCGCGCGTCCGAGCCGCACGCGTTCTACTACACGCCGCGCGACGCGCCGCCCGCCGTGTCGCGCCACCCCGCGCACGCCGCGCTCCTCGCACACAACGGTACGTGCGCGCGCATCGCGCCTGCACGCTTCGGCTCCACGATATTCCGTTAAGTTTGCCGTGCGCGCTGTTGCTCCATGTTCGAAATTTAAAATATTCTAACCATCGATGACTATTAGATGAACTGTCACGAAATGTGCCATAATAGATCACCGATGCTAATTTACTTTCACGTCCAAAGCTCTATCCCGCAAGGGACCTAGCATGACGATAAAACAATAAAACTTTCAAATCTAAAAAGAGTTCAAACTATTGTTTTACTACTGACTGAAAATAAAGTTATCTTTTAATTGTTTTTGTACCACTATACCAGCAATAATAATTTAATATTCAAATAAAAGTGGCCAGAGACAGGTGAACTTTTAATAAATGAAAAGAATTGTTGAACTATTAACAAACAACAAAATTATATGCAAACTTAACAGAATATCCGGCTACAGAAAAAAGAATAATTTACCAAAGAAGCGAGCTAACTTGAATGTGGCCTGCTTTAACTGTGGCTTATCTGTTGATGAAATAACGCTGTACAACAATTGCTGTATAAATTTTATTTTTATCTATCTTCCATACTAACATACGGTAGTTCACAATTCGTAGTATGCTTTATAAAGAGACTGTGCACTGTATGGTTATTATTATTTTTTTATAAAAATATTTATTTTTGAGTTAAAAATTATTACGCCCAATCGAGAATGTGGATATATAGAAATATTCAATTAGCATGTAGTTACACCGCTTATATTTCTGATAAATATTTTGGTTGCATCCGTACCGTTCATTTCAATTAAATTTGCTTGTATATCTAATCACTTGCTGAACCATATAGAACTAACAAAAGCCAATACGTGGAGATGTCCTACATGGCATGTTATTATTAATTGACTATCGTGTATCTTGTATAGGATGGATATGATAAAAGTTATGCATATGCTTATGTTGATGTTACAATTTTATTTTTGGAAATTCGACTCTTAATTGGTCGTTACATTAATCGAATTTGGTCTTTGTTAACATTTTATTTCACTACTTGATGTGTGCTATTAATAGTCGAATTTCTAATCTATTTAATCCCACTCACGTATACGTATAAAATGCTTGTGCACTAACAGGTTAACCGGCTTGTTTGTGTGTGTGTGTACGCGGTCGACGGATGTGTACTATGTTTGTATGTGCATACATTGTGTATATATATATATATAGTTTAAGTTTAGATTTTTGGAAGAAATGACTGATGCGCGAACGTCGCACTGTTTCTTTTTCCTGTCTGTTCAAGCTAGGTCTGTCTAGGTAGCGAGCCCGCCGCCGCCGCGCCGCCGCCGCCGCGCCTCACGGTACTGGCACACGCAACACTCACACCCACACCCGTACACATTCGTACACACTCGCACACACTCGCACACACTCGCACACACCCGCTCGCGACATGTACACACTACTATACTACAAACGGCTCTCTAAACGAACTATTCAAAAAATTACCGTTGTGGTACGTTTTTTTAAATTTCGAACCTATGTCGTATTTATTGTTGTTGAAAACGAAAATGTAACGTTGAAATATCAAAGGTCATTTTAGTAATGTACTTTAAATATGGATAAAAAAATAAGTATACCTTCGGGATGTTAAAATTCGAAAGATAAATCTCGGACATCTTGCAATCCACTTTTTAGAAAATTATAAATGTTATATTCTTTTCAATGCATTCAGAAATAACAAAGTAAACGTTCACCAAAAATATTTTCACACACACAAATACAATCGTACAGTTAACTGTTTTACAAGGAACCATATTCAGAAATTATACCTACATAATCTGTCCTACAAGTAGCATGTATACAAGCATGGATATACATACCCACATTCATATGTACATACACAGACTTGCATATGTTATTATACTGTACATTTAATTCTCTCACAAAACACAAATATACACTTCAAAATTATATAATACGCAACTATTCCTAATATACAAATACATCGTTCTTATACACCGTAACAGTACATTGAAACAGTTGTTATCAATCAATTAGTTAATAATGTTGTCGTATTGGACGACGCAATTTAATTGAATTAATAATTAAAATAATCTCAATGCTTTACATATATCTAATCTATATCGAATATAAATAAATCTACATAATATTCTTGCTTATTCGCATTTTTTTTTCAAAACACAAGACATGCTAACTTAATAAAAATAGGGCTGAGAAACCGACATGTTATGTCATAACACACCAACTTGTAGTTGGTTGTGTGCATTTAGTGTGTAAAAAAGTTCCTTTAATTTTTTTGTGTACTTTATAAAGAAAAAATTATAAAAGACCCGGTTTAATACAATACAATATTAATTTTTTCATTCTAATCAGGGCTTGGTGAATATTTATTCATATTTTATAATCATACCAAGGCGTTCAAATAATTGTGACCTACATACACTCCTGCAATAACATTGACTTGCAAAATATAAGTTAAATTTGTAATATGCATATGCTGTTGTGCTCTGTTATTATTCTCTGTAGGTGTAGGCAGACCCTAAGAATTTTACCCGACTAAAGGTACTTACTGTTTCGCTTCATTTCCTTATTCAAAGGTTGTATCCAAATACGACTTTATTCTGTTGATGCGTGTAATATGTAATTTTGTACACTATACTATTATTTTTACTGGACACAGACTATCTATCACTTACAAATTATATACAAATACATAAAGATATAACTAACATGCCACAATGTTGTCATAAAGCTTTAAAAGAAATCGTGCGTGACTTCTCTGTTTTATAAAACAATTAAAACATACAACGTTCAAAATGATGCCCGTTGATAAGTACAAACATTCTTAGATTAATTAAGAATATTTGTATAAATAAATTAACTTATAAAAAACTTATAAGAGTAATTTGAACGTTTCTTTGTTCTAAATCATTTATCTTATCGATTTTATAACATGTTACCTTAATGTATATTTTTGTGCAATGTTTGTAACGCGAGTCTATTGAAGCTAATCCATTCACAATCCCATCCATTGGTATCCTGTGATACGATGATCCCATACACGAAACGGAGCCGACTGTACAATGACTCTTGACAGCAACACAATGCGAGCTCACTAGCGCCATCAGGCTCATTGTGCCCGTGCCTGTCCAATCGGTACGCCACGCACGCTCAGGTTGCATTCTAGCCGTTTACGAAGATTCGCTGTCCGAATTTGTCGAGGCTGAACAAGATTTGCGTAGAAATTTGTCGGTAATTGAAGAAAAACGAACATTTTTAACAAGATACGAAGATTTTTTGTGATTCTGTGTGAAATTTCAGTGTGTTTTTAAAAGGTTTTCTTATTTATAATATCAGTAGTATATTTGAATCATTTAAATATAAAGTGTTTATAGATTTAATATAAATAATGAGATTATTATTATTAACAATATAAGCACTAAAGTTACACGGTTGTCCTACAAATTTATCTGTTCTGATATCCCGACAAATGGCTGCTGCCTGTTCTAGACCTCAACTTCAAATTTTATCATTTACCACTCTTGACACACCATTCTTCAAGAGTCATAATTAATAATATCGCGAAAGGAAGTTTGATTAAGTTCGGAGGCGAGCGTCGAAACAGTTAAAATGTGGGCGGCAGCAGGCGTGGGACGGACGGCACGACCCGGACCGTTGTGGACGCGATTAGTGAACGATGTTGTGGTGTGCAGGCGAGGAGGCTCGCGCGCCGCGCTGGGCCGGGCTCATGCCGCCGCCGCCGCCGCGCCGCGCCTCGCTGCTGGCGCCCGACCCGAACTCGCCGCTCGGACTCAAAAGCGAAGTGAGTATAACCGCTCTGCTCTATCTACTTCTACGCAACATTCACTGTCCACGTGTTATTCAATTTAAATGTGTATCCATTTCTTCCACGTACTATTATTTTTTCCCTAGTAGAGTCATAAAAATATTGCGTTTGACATTTTTATGTAAAATTATCGTTATATGCTTGATGAATCAGGCTGTGAAGCGCACATTGTGTTGAGTTCCATCGATAGGCTTAGACTTAAGGTAGGTAAGAACGCGCACAAGAGACGAGAGCCGTGATGACTGTCCAGGTAACGGACGACTCCAGCCAACACTCGCTCATCGACCACGCGGAAACGTCGTGCGGGCCCGAAGGACCCGACAAGCAACAGCAGTCCCTCGAAGACCTCAAGGTGATAGATCTTCGTCTCAAGTCGGAGAACATCACGCGGGAATCCCAGGCACAGGTGTGCTCCTAACTGAAATACTCCTAGTATTCACACTATATAAATTTGCTATGCCCTGTAAACATGTTTAAATGTACTTATAACATTAATTAATCATTATATTATACGACCAGGTCAACTTCGTGAACGCGTACGACTCGATCAAGCTATCACCGACAACTCCGGCGCAAAGCGAACCCCCTTCGCCCCTTGGCTTCACTTCATTTACTCAACAGATTCAAGCGATTCAGAATCAAGTCCAAACGGACAAAATGGTAGAAACAGTCACGGCCGCAATCTTCAACTCTGACGACAACGGCGGTCAAATGTATGTTGATCAGCCCATGCTTCCTATGTCCTCTATGGATCCAATGCGGCGGCTTATCTCCTCCAAGACAAACATAGATTCCCTGGACGCGGAGATGAAGGTGCTAGATTCTGACCTCATGATGTCAAGCGCCACGAATATGCAAGCGACGGTGCTCCAGTCATCGAACGAGCAACGCCTGATGGCATACAACCGCATGCAGTCAAGTAACGCCGAGAGCTTCGACCCGTTTCGGGCTATGACCAAGATGGAGGCCAGCCAGATGGAGAGGCGCCTTGCTCAAAGTGCACAAATGGAGGCGTTGGTTGAAGACGCAATGAAAGCTACGGCTGCCATGTTACCCGCTGATGCCGCTAAACTGGATGAACTAGTGAACTCACGTATGGAGGAGCATCTAGCGGGTGCGGCCTCTCCGTCCACCGGGTCGCATTCCTCCGATGTGCTGCTCGGGCCCAACCCAGGATCCGGGTCACGCCCTGGCGAGCTTTTACCGCCACTGGGCACTGCCGCTTTGCCGTCTGATGTGATCCTCGATCCACAGGTGACGCCAAGCCTATTATGCGATGCCGGGCCACGCGTAGTATTGCCCACTGGCCCGAGCCAAGAGGAGCTCATGATGATGCCAGATATTCCCACGTCGGTAAAAACGCCGCCGGCAGCCGTCAAGTCGATGATTTTAAACGCGGCTGCCGAGATCCTAACGTCGGACACGACGATGAACGCCTTAGTGACGTCGGCCATCAACACGGCCAACATCCTGACGACGGAGAGCGCGGGCGCGGCGCAGGCTATGGCGGCGGCGGACGCGCAGCCGCCGGCCGAGCCGCCCGCCGACACGCCGCTCGTGGCCATGTCGCAGGCAGTGTCGCAGGCCGTCACGCAGGCCGTGTCGCAGGCCGTGTCGCAGGCGGTGTCGCAGGCCGTGTCACAAGAGATGACTGCGCCTGTGCAGAGGCTCACTGACATGAGCGACCAGGATCTGCTGTCTTATATCAACCCGAGCACCTTCGATCAAGGTGAGTACATGGACGTGTATTACTAGTGACGCACCGAGACTCGAGCCGTTCCGCTCCGGGACTTAGTGATAAGTAACGTTTAAAAAGTGATTTAGTTTTTACTTAAAGATCCTATTATATCCAGTCGCATTAGGTGATACGGTATTATTATATTATTACAGTCATTTGTTAACTATTCTTATATGAACTGCCGTCGCGATGGTCTTTTGATTTCTTCGACTTTAAAAACGTCATAAACTCGACGACACATTACGTTTGACAATAATGCTAATTGATATAAGACGAGACGATTAGAGTATTTACATGTTTCGAAAATCTTAAGATATTACTTCGAAATATTATGATGGCATCGTGAAACGCTTTTGATTAATTAACGAAACAAAGCTTATGTTCGTGAAGCTTACCAAAGTTCAATGTATATAGTAATTAGCCTGGCTATCGAGTACGGGGAGAGATTGCATCAATTTGTCCCGGCAGTGGCTGCAAACTAACTTTGTTTTGTCTCTTGCAGTGTAAGGTCGGGCGCTCGACCGCCCGGAGCGCGTCCGCGGCGGACACGCGGCGGACACGCGGCGGACACGCGGCGGACACGCGGCGGACACGCGGCGGACACGCGGCGGACACGCGGCGGACA